>JAVJIF010021405.1:0-130167 GCA_038442645.1 Agave tequilana
AAGAATCAGAGTACGGAAGTAAGTGGTGCATTATACATTCCAATACATGAGTACAATTACAAAGTTATCACAGAGGTGATCCGATATTACAATAATATTACATCACCAGAATGGCGCAATGCGAGAATACAAGGATGTACAGGAGTGAACAGTAAAAAGGCACTCACGAGTTTACTAAGGAAACTCGGGAGGCATACAGGGGCCTGGAAGAATAGAGTCCTGAACGAATAGCTGGAGATCCACGCTTCAGCCGCGCCTCTTAGATCAGCAACCGGGAGGATCCACACGCTCCAAGCTCCATGTCCTGGACATGAGAATCCAGGGGAGTCAGATAATACTCCCCAGGCGAGTGGTGATACAATGCCAGGTGGCGAGTGATGGTAAGTATATGTATAGCAGTAAAACCGAATAAAGTCAAGGACGAGCAAATCTGATTGTATGGTTTCGGGCCACAGCTCCTTGAGACTAGTACATCGAAGGAATAATCCAAACAAGGAAACCCTCATCTATATACCTTTATCTCAAGTCACCATAATCTAAGCACATACAATCTGACTGCACTCAGAGCATGATAAGATAATAAACAGGAGGCAGGCGGATACAAGGGATAAAGCAGAGTATGAGCAGTTAATATAATAATAGTCATGAAACCGGAAATCCGATGTAAAAACCGATACAAGCAAGCATGGTAAGACATATCACAGATTCATGGCCGTTAAGTCGCAGGCTTCAGTATGCGTCCCATTCCACATACCTCTACTTACAACTTAAAGAGCCGGTTATTATCTTGACACTTATTATTACTCGTCTTACCCTGATATCTAGATATGTGGACTAGCGTCCCAGCACACATAGATCCATATCCGAGTAAAGCAAGGTTGTTATTGGAAACCGGCGGGGGTATCAACGAACTATGTTTACAGTGGGTCCCGTACATACCCGGGACCACGGCCCAGGATTGTTCCGTTGCTTGGTGACGGAACCTGCCGCAAGGCTAACAGGAGGGTCTTATAGGATGCCCTTGTCAAGATGGTACCAAGAAGGAGGGAGCCAGCACTCCCCTCGGTCGCCTGGAGGCCCACAGGTCAGACCGGAACATGTAGTTGCACAACATTCCTAAAACCACTGTAAACACGAACACATATTGATAGCCGCATGTTTCCCCCGACCCGATGCAAGTTGTCTCATTTCATGATTTAACAATATTATCAGATTACGGGATTAACTGGTCAAGACAGGAAATTGCCCTACAGATTCAAGAGGTGGCCCCCACCGTGTATGGTGTGGCACTTTGTTCTGAGGGGATGGATTCTAGAGGTGGCCCCCACCGTATATGGTGTGGCACTTAGTTCCATTCAAGATAACAGGTCACTGTACATAGTACAGGATAACAAGGCAAGATTCCCGTAATGGTGATAATCACAAGTCAAGTACATCATGCTGGGTGTCAAGTGATAGCATGACAGGGTGATGATATTATCAGGTAACAAGTCATGTCAAGAGATTGATATAAATCCGGTGGCAAGTCATGTCATAACAAGGGGTTTTGCCAAGAAGTAGCATGTCTGATGTCAAGGGATAACAGATCAGTTAACAGGTGATATACATGTGTTAAAAGTAGCACGTAAATGACAAGTATGTAGTGGCATGTAGTAAAGCAGTAGCTGAGCACAAACAAGCGAAGCTGAGTAAGTTGGAAGCACAGACACCAAACAGGATTTATCCCTGGAGCGTCTGGCAAGGTTACCGGGACAACTCGGCTTTAGGTGCGAGTAAAAAATCCGGCAGCATCTCGCCTAGACGAATCAAGTGGTAAAGCACTGAACGCTGATCATGACAACCAGGCGAAGCCGAAGACCTGACGGTCCCAATCACTTCCCTTTCGGGACAGTGAGTGACCGGAGGCTGAATAGTCCAGAGAAACCTGACGGTCCCAATCACGTCTCTTTCGAGATAGTGAGGAACCGGAGGCTGAAGGGTCCGGGTACGCTCGGGGTCTAAGTGCACTCTCGGCGGCTACCAGCCATCCCAGGAGTGGGCAGAAACCCAGAGTCCAATCGACCACAAGGGGTTAGCCACGCAATTCATAAGCAGCAAGTACATCACAGGCATGGTATATGTACAGGAAAGAAACTACCCTAGTACAAGCATTCGTCACAGAGCAATACATGTCCAGATACTGGCACTCGGCCATACACAAATACAGGGACTCAGCCCAATACAAAATACATGAAATGGAATACATATCGACCCGACGAAGCGGGGAAACCCAAATGGAGGCGAGAGCGAGAACACTCGCCTAAATCACCGGAAAGCCGAAGAGTCTGGAATCCATGGAACTCGCGCACGCGCCATAAATATAATAAAATATACAAAGAGAGAAAGTGAAGAGGAGAGAGAAAGAGACACAAGGAGACGCGGGTTTGGAAAGTGAGACGCGGGGTCGCAGACGCGGGAGACGCGTCGCAGGAATAGCAGACGCGGGAATCACAGACGCGGGAGTCGCGTTGTGAAGACACCACAAACGCGGGGTTAGAGACCCGCGTTCAAATCAGGGCACGAGGGAAACGCGGACGCGGTCGTGGGGTCCGCGTCGCGTTAGCACGAGGCGATCACAGACGCGGTTATTAGCCCCGCGTCGTGACGATACAATAACGCGAGGGCCGCGTCAAGAGGAGGTCGCCCGCACGCGGGGGTAAGATCCGCGTCGGCAAATAATCAGAGAGAGAAGGAAAGGTGATTCCTTTGTTGTGCCCGAGAAGGGATGTTCGGCCCCAATCCAAAAGGAGGGTACCGGCCCTAAATCGTGCCAACGGAGAAGACACGGGGAGAGAAACGCGGAGAGAGAGAGACGCAGAGAAAAAGAGAGAGAAAGAGAGTGGGCAGGTGAAAGAGAGAATCATGAGAGAGAGTGAGAGGATAGGAGAGAGAGGTTCAGGAGAGAGAAAGAGAGAGTCCAAGGGAGAGAGAGATTCTGGAGTGAGAGTGAGAGAGAGAAACGCAGGAAGTGAGAGAGGGAAAACGCAGGGAGAGAGAGAGAAGAGAAATGCAGAGAGAGAGGGAAAAGAGTTGCAGAGAGAGAGACTGGGAGCAGGGGAGCTGTTGCTCCCCTCTCACACACGCGCAGGGGGCTGGAGCCCCCTGGCCGGACCTGTCCGCCGGCCGCCGGCGGGTCGCCGGCGGGGCGCCACAACTGGGGTGGCCGGCGGCCACCCCAGGGAGAAAACAGGGAGGGGGCTGCTGCCCCCTCCCTCCAACAGAGCCCCGGCCAGAGGCCCTGGCCGGGCTGAGCTCTGGCCGCCGCAGGGCGGCCAAGAGGAGGGAGAGTGCGCCGGCGCTTGCCGCCGGCGCAGGCCAGGGGTGGCTCGGCCACCCCAAAGAGGAGAAGGAGGGGGCTGCTGCCCCCTCCACAGCCGCGCACAGGGGGCCAGGAGGCCCCCTGGCCGCGCCCAAGGCCGCCGGCGAGACGCCGGCGGCGGATCGCCCATGCCGGGGCGGCGCCGGAGGAAAGGGGACGGCGGCAAGGTAGAGGCCGGTTGGGGGCGACGGTCTCTCTGGGGAAGAAGAAAGAAGAGAGTAGAAAAAAGAAAAGAAAAAGAAAAGAAAAAGAGAAAGAAAGGAGAGAGAGAGAGAGTGATGGTGATGGGGATGTGATGGGGAAGTGACCGGGCCCACGTGGGGGGGGGGGAGTGGGCGGCTGGAGTCGGCGGGAAAAGAAAGGAAAAGAAAAGAAAGAAGAAAAAAAAGAAAGAAAAGATAAGATTGAATAAAATAATATTATTATAGTATGGTCGCGAAAATCGACTGTTCCAGAAAAATCCCAAAAATACCTGGAGGTAGAAAACGTCATCCTGAGGAATAATATGAAATCGGTTTTCAGAAATAAAATCTCATTTTCAAATTAAAAATCCAGAAGTCAACCGCCGATACCGGTCCACACCGGGTCGGCCGGATTTTGATAAATTCTGAAAAATCCCAGAAAATATATTAAAGAATAAAGTATGATTTTAAGAAGTAAAGTGAAAGCGGAATTCAGAAATTCAATTCCGATCGTCCCGGAATCAACCAGCGATACTGGCCGATACCGACTCCGGTGGAATTTTCATAAATTCATAAAATCCTCAGAAAAAGTATTTAGATAGAAAATGTGATTTTAAGAAATAATGTCTAAAGGCCCTTCTAGTAATTCCAATCGGTTTGTAAATTAAAAATCCGGGAATCGGTCAGCGGCACTGATCGTTACCGGTTTGAAGATTTTCAACTTATTGAGGAAAATTCTAGAAAATCATGAAAAATCTAGAATATTGGAAAATGATGTTTAAAATTGAAATCGGTCAAATCGGAATACCAGAATGTTCAAACCGAGCAATACTCTAGGATCGGGTCCTTGGTTCAGACTAAGGCTGACTCCGAGTTCACAAATCCAAATCCAAGGCAATACGATCATATAAAGAATTCATAATACAAAACAAATACAGGAAGTAAATCAAAAAAATACGATCAGAAAATACGAATACGCAACTAAGTACGTATTCCAGGAACGGGGTGTTACACTCTATCCACCTTACAATAAATTGCGTCCTCGCAATTTCGATAAGGGGTGGAATGAACACAAAAAGATAGGGATGAGGATTATGCCAATCAAGATATGAATAACTATGAGCTGTCCTCCCAGACTGAACAACTATCTCAAGGCATCTCTGCACTTCTGCCGCATTCATATAACCTCTGACGGTGTCATAATAATACTGATCTGATTTCTGCTTATAAAAGAACGCTGTCGGAACTTTGATAGACTACCCTTATTCTGAATGATATAAGGTGAGCTGGCTTGGTAAGATAATCAATAATGCTTCGATCAGACTGTGAGCCAGAGATGATGAAATCCATAGTGTTGAAGTCCATAATATAATATAAAACTCTGCATGGTAAGATGTTATCCTTTTGCAGTAGAATCACTGACGGGCTGCATACTGGACTTTGCTAACTTTGAAAGACGTAGCCAAGAATATAAAATAACTGTGAAGGATCCCGAATACTGACTTATGAATGATAGCCCGACTGAGGATGAAACAGGAAGAAGATATCTGAGCCCTGTAAGATTGGTGAAATGGATCTTTGACAAGGGTCATGGCGATAGCTCAGATGTAGTGATGAAACTCTGTTCAACAGATCCATGAAAGCACACTGGGCAGAAGAAATCCGAGGAATGGCTAGAGTGCTGAGCACTGAAGGGACTAGCCACGGATGAAACCAAGCCTAGATGAGGTCATCGCGTAACACAGCTTAGGTGTTAAACATTAGGGTGCGGCGAGGCTAACGCTTTGCGAGGCTCGCGTATGGCGAAGCTCACGCGACGAAGCCAGCGCGTAACACAACGCTAAATGCTAAGCACCAGGGTGCAGCGAACTCACACCCGGTTAGGTTCACGGATGACTAGAACACGACCCTCGCTTGGCGAGGCTAGCGGGCCTTTGGTCCACCAAATTAATAAAACTGCCAGGAGTTATTGGCACTGAGAACATGATCAAGAAATCACAAGAATCGAATCGAGTCTCGAATACTATCTTCTAAATAATAATCTGACTGCAAATCAGTTCTGAGAACACCCGAATTCCATGAACATAGTCGAAGAAATCATGACTGTTGTTGGAGTAATAGAAATGAAAAATATCATAACTTTGATTGCTAGAAATCCTGATTCTGACTCACTGTTATATACTGACACTTCTAATGAAATGATGCAATCTATCTGACTATATAAGTGACGACTACTCTGCTTGATGTACTGGTCTCCCGGGGTATATCCATAAGTACAAGAATATAATGCAAGGCCAAAGATCCGTCTAATATAAGGTAACGTGATATACCAGAGTCGAGAAACACAGAACATAATTAGAACGGACCACATCTGCCCGGCTGTTACCGCACTAGTCAACACATATCTTAAGTTGGCATAAAGATTATGAAAATCAAAATAGCAAAAATAGAGGAAATAGGAATCATGAAATAGGGAGAGAGATAGGACGGACTAGGATCGATGGTGATAGTGAAATGAGGAGGGTATGATATAGAGAATTTACCAACTCCCGGACATGCTAAAAGTGGGGATAAACAGTTACGGTCAGTACTTCAAGGATTCCTCCTTCAGATATTGAACATCCATCCTGTTCTCACTCCATCATATTGAGCATCCTGACTTCCTCTTCTGTCAGATTACATGCTTGCCTCCTTCTATCATATGCCCTAACTCTTGGTCTCTCTCGGGTATGACTCCATGCTGGATGCTGGGGATAAAGTGAGGTTATTCTGACAGCAGGTCCCTGATTCCCTCACAATGGTGATACTGGGTGAGTTGATCTGATCTGTGTAATGTTCTCTGCCTCCTTGAACAGATAGTCACTTCTCCACTAACCTCCAGACCCGCATACGACACAATCCGTACCCTTCCTGGCAGTTGCGTCGTAGGTGCCCAGCTTCAAACAATACCCACCGGTCATATGTCGAGGGCAGGGTTGGAGGGATGGCTTAGCTAGTAGGGCATCCAGAGGCCTGTCTGAGCCTTCAACTCCCATCAATTAAGAGGGCATCTTCGTCAACTTCATCTGCAACTCACCCTAATCTTCCTTCTCTGGGTCCATTCCACTTCCCGGATGACGACAAAAGAACTTGAGAATATTCCTTAGGCGGCTTGGGAATAAGAAACATCTTGATCCTCATCTTCATTTCTTACTAAAATATTGCTTGCTCAGTTCTCCTTGTCGGCCACCATGTAAGACACTGACCGACTATGCCTTAGGAATTTTGTAGTGTACTTATTTACTATTCAATCTCCTTACTGCAAACTGATAAATCATTCTTTCCCTTCTTTCTGAGCCATATCAGAGAAGAATCTTCTTATAAAAAAATCCTTCGAGAACTAGTCCCAAGTGATGGGCTTTTCCAGTCTTGCTGCTTCTACCAACCACCATGCCTTGGCCATACCTTCCAACCGAATCCTGGTCATTTCTACTCAGTTCTCGTCAGAGACCCGAGTTGACTTAGAAGATCCATTATGTTTGTTGACCACTGTTATGCATCCAGGGCTTCTTCATACTTGAAAAGATTGCCGGCAAGAATTTCCTGGAATCCGATAGGTTGTCTGGCTTCTGTTCCCAGAGTGCAACCAATAATCCTTGGTGCGGAACCTTCGTCTGTACTTGATCGTGTCTCATCATGTCTTGCAGAAACAGTCCCAAATTAAGATTCTCTCCGCTAGGGCTACCCTAAGAAGAACCAGAACCGTTACGATTTCCCCATCTTTTCATGTCCGAGTTGGTCCAAGAATGACAAGAAACTGAAGTATGAAAGGATGGGAGAACTTCAGAATTCCAGAATGAGATTATCAAGAGAGAATGGATAACCTTGTACTTGTAGTTGGATTGTATAACCAAGACTCATGCATTCCAGTTGCAAATTTCTTTACCATTAATTTGCCCTCTGGACGTACTGAGGAAGTTAGAGCCTAAGCTCTGATACCAACCTGTAACGCCCCGATCCTGCGGGTACGGGGACGTCACTGCGACGTATATACGCAGGTCAGAAATACCCTCACGTATATACGCTAAGCATCAGTACAAGCAAGAATCAGAGTACGGAAGTAAGTGGTGCATTATACATTCCAACACATGAGTACAATTACAAAGTTATCACCAGAGGTGATCCGATATTACAATAATATTACATCACCAGAATGGCGCAATTGCGAGAATACAAGGGATGTACAGGAGTGAACAGTAAAAAGGCACTCACGAGTTTACTAAAGGAAAACTCGGGAGGCATACAGGGGGCCTGGAAGAATAGAGTCCTGAACGAATAGCTGGAGATCCACGCTTCAGCCGCGCCTCTTAGATCAGCAACCGGGAGGATCCACACGCTCCAAGCTCCATGTCCTGGACATGAGAATCCAGGGGAGTCAGATAATACTCCCCAGGCGAGTGGTGATACAATGCCAGGTGGCGAGTGATGGTAAGTATATGTATAGCAGTAAAACCGAATAAAGTCAAGGACGAGCAAATCTGATTGTATGGTTTCGGGCCACAGCTCCTTGAGACTAGTACATCGAAGGAATAATCCAAACAAGGAAACCCTCATCTATATACCTTTATCTCAAGTTACCATAATCTAAGCACATACAATCCGACTGCACTCAGGGCATGATAAGATAATAAACAGGAGGCAGGCG
Source organism: Agave tequilana (assembly GCA_038442645.1). Classification (NCBI taxonomy): domain Eukaryota; kingdom Viridiplantae; phylum Streptophyta; class Magnoliopsida; order Asparagales; family Asparagaceae; genus Agave; species Agave tequilana. The sequence goes on from JAVJIF010021405.1 coordinate 8,225, forward strand.
GATACAAGGGATAAAGCAGAGTATGAGCAGTTAATATAATAATAGTCATGAAACCGAAAATCCGATGTAAAAACCGATACAAGCAAGCATGGTAAGACATATCACAGATTCATGGCCGTTTAAGTCGCAGGCTTCACTATGCGTCCCATTCCACATACCTCTACTTACAACTTAAAGAGCCGGTTATTATCTTGACACTTATTATTACTCGTCTTACCCTGATATCTAGATATGTGGACTAGCGTCCCAGCACACATAGATCCATATCCGAGTAAAGCAAGGTTGTTATTGGAAACCGGCGGGGGTATCAACGAACTATGTTTACAGTGGGTCCCGTACATACCCGGGACCACGGCCCAGGATTGTTCCGTTGCTTGGTGACGGAACCTGCCGCAAGGCTAACAGGAGGGTCTTATAGGATGCCCTTGTCAAGATGGTACCAGAAGGAGGGAGCCAGCACTCCCCTCGGTCGCCTGGAGGCCCACAGGTCAGACCGGAACATGTAGTTGCACAACATTCCTAAAACCACTGTAAACACGAACACATATTGATAGCCGCATGTTTCCCCCGACCCGATGCAAGTTGTCTCATTTCATGATTTAACAATATTATCAGATTACGGGATTAACTGGTCAAGACAGGAAATTGCCCTACAGATTCAAGAGGTGGCCCCCACCGTGTATGGTGTGGCACTTTGTTCTGAGGGGATGGATTCTAGAGGTGGCCCCCACCGTATATGGTGTGGCACTTAGTTCCATTCAAGATAACAGGTCACTGTACATAGTACAGGATAACAAGGCAAGATTCCCGTAATGGTGATAATCACAAGTCAAGTACATCATGCTGGGTGTCAAGTGATAGCATGACAGGGTGATGATATTATCAGGTAACAAGTCATGTCAAGAGATTGATATAAATCCGGTGGCAAGTCATGTCATAACAAGGGGTTTTGCCAAGAAGTAGCATGTCTGATGTCAAGGGATAACAGATCAGTTAACAGGTGATATACATGTGTTAAAAGTAGCACGTAAATGACAAGTATGTAGTGGCATGTAGTAAAGCAGTAGCTGAGCACAAACAAGCGAAGCTGAGTAAGTTGGAAGCACAGACATCAAACAGGATTTATCCCTGGAGCGTCTGGCAAGGTTACCGGGACAACTCGGCTTTAGGTGCGAGTAGGAAATCCGGCAGCATCTCGCCTAGACGAATCAAGTGGTAAAGCACTGAACGCTGATCATGACAACCAGGCGAAGCCGAAGACCTGACGGTCCCAATCACTTCCCTTTCGGGACAGTGAGTGACCGGAGGCTGAATAGTCCAGAGAAACCTGACGGTCCCAATCACGTCTCTTTCGAGATAGTGAGGAACCGGAGGCTGAAGGGTCCGGGTACGCTCGGGGTCTAAGTGCACTCTCGGCGGCTACCAGCCATCCCAGGAGTGGGCAGAAACCCAGAGTCCAATCGACCACAAGGGGTTAGCCACGCAATTCATAAGCAGCAAGTACATCACAGGCATGGTATATGTACAGGAAAGAAACTACCCTAGTACAAGCATTCGTCACAGAGCAATACATGTCCAGATACTGGCACTCGGCCATACACAAATACAGGGACTCAGCCCAATACAAAATACATGAAATGGAATACATATCGACCCGACGAAGCGGGGAAACCCAAATGGAGGCGAGAGCGAGAACACTCGCCTAAATCACCGGAAAGCCGAAGAGTCTGGAATCCATGGAACTCGCGCACGCGCCATAAATATAATAAAATATACAAAGAGAGAAAGTGAAGAGGAGAGAGAAAGAGACACAAGGAGACGCGGGTTTGGAAAGTGAGACGCGGGGTCGCAGACGCGGGAGACGCGTCGCAGGAATAGCAGACGCGGGAATCACAGACGCGGGAGTCGCGTTGTGAAGACACCACAAACGCGGGGTTAGAGACCCGCGTTCAAATCAGGGCACGAGGGAAACGCGGACGCGGTCGTGGGGTCCGCGTCGCGTTAGCACGAGGCGATCACAGACGCGGTTATTAGCCCCGCGTCGTGACGATACAATAACGCGAGGGCCGCGTCAAGAGGAGGTCGCCCGCACGCGGGGGTAAGATCCGCGTCGGCAAATAATCAGAGAGAGAAGGAAAGGTGATTCCTTTGTTGTGCCCGACGAAGGGATGTTCGGCCCCAATCCAAAAGGAGGGTACCGGCCCTAAATCGTGCCAACGGAGAAGACACGGGGAGAGAAACGCGGAGAGAGAGAGACGCAGAGAAAAAGAGAGAGAAAGAGAGTGGGCAGGTGAAAGAGAGAATCATGAGAGAGAGTGAGAGGATAGGAGAGAGAGGGTTCAGGAGAGAGAAAGAGAGAGTCCAAGGGAGAGAGAGATTCTGGAGTGAGAGTGAGAGAGAGAAACGCAGGATGTGAGAGAGGGAAAACGCAGGGAGAGAGAGAGAAGAGAAATGCAGAGAGAGAGGGAAAAGAGTTGCAGAGAGAGAGAGACTGGGAGCAGGGGAGCTGTTGCTCCCCTCTCACACACGCGCAGGGGGCTGGAGCCCCCTGGCCGACCTGTCCGCCGGCCGCCGGCGGGTCGCCGGCGGGGCGCCACAACTGGGGTGGCCGGCGGCCACCCCAGGGGAGAACAGGGAGGGGGCTGCTGCCCCCTCCCTCCAACAGAGCCCCGGCCAGAGGCCCTGGCCGGGCTGAGCTCTGGCCGCCGCAGGGCGGCCAGAGAGGAGGGAGAGTGCGCCGGCGCTTGCCGCCGGCGCAGGCCAGGGGTGGCTCGGCCACCCCAAAGAGGAGAAGGAGGGGGCTGCTGCCCCCTCCACAGCCGCGCACAGGGGGCCAGGAGGCCCCTGGCCGCGCCCAAGGCCGCCGGCGAGACGCCGGCGGCGGATCGCCCATGCCGGGGTGGCGCCGGAGGAAAGGGGACGGCGGCAAGGTAGAGGCCGGTTGGGGGCGACGGTCTCTCTGGGGAAGAAGAAAGAAGAGAGTAGAAAAAAGAAAGAAAAAGAAAAGAAAAGAGAAAGAAAGGAGAGAGAGAGTGATGGTGATGGGGATGTGATGGGGAAGTGACCGGGCCCACGTGGGGGGGGAGTGGGCGGTTGGAGTCGGCGGGAAAAGAAAGGAAAAGAAGAAAAGAAGAAAAAAAAAAGAAAGAAAAGATAAGATTGAATAAAATAATATTATTATAGTATGGTCGCGAAAATCGACTGTTCCAGAAAAATCCCCAAAAATACCTGGAGGTAGAAAACGTCATCCTGAGGAATAATATGAAATCGATTTTCAGAAATAAAATCTCATTTTCAAATTAAAAATCCAGAAGTCAACCGCCGATACCGGTCCACACCGGGTCGGCCGGATTTTGATAAATTCTGAAAAATTCCAGAAAATATATTAAATAATAAAGTATGATTTTAAGAAGTAAAGTGAAAGTGGAATTCAGAAATTCAATTCCGATCGTCCCGGAATCAACCAGCGATACTGGCCGATACCGACTCCGGTGGAATTTTCATAAATTCATAAAATCCTCAGAAAAAGTATTTAGATAGAAAATGTGATTTTAAGAGATAATGTTTAAAGGCCCTTCTAGTAATTCCAATCGGTTTGTAAATTAAAAATCCGGGAATCGGTCAGCGGCACTGATCGTTACCGGTTTTGAAGATTTTCAACTTAATTGAGGAAAATTCTAGAAAATCATGAAAAATCTAGAATATTGGAAAATGATGTTTAAAATTGAAATCGGTCAAATCGGAATACCAGAATGTCCAAACCGAGCAATACTCTAGGATCGGGTCTTGGTTCAGACTAAGGCTGACTCCGAGTTCACAAATCCAAATCCAAGGCAATACGATCATATAAAGAATTCATAATACAAAACAAATACAGGAAGTAAATCAAAAAAATACGATCAGAAAATACGAATACGCAACTAAGTACGTATTCCAGGAACGGGGTGTTACAATACCTCAATAGGAATTCCATCCGGGCCAACAGCTTTCCTTGACTTCATCCTCTTCAAGGCCTCTTTAACTTCAGATTCGCTAATTCTGCGCATATAATTATGGTTCATATCCTGGCACTGAATGGTAAGGTCATCCAAGTCTTGAGTAGAACTGCCATTGAACAATTTGTCAAAATACTCTCTCCATTTTTCTTTGATTTCTTTATCTCGAACTAAAACCTTTCGATCCTCATCTTTGACACACCTCACAACACATAGGTCTCTAGTCTTTCTCTTCTTTATACGAGCAATTCTATATATATTCTTTTCAACCTCTTTGGTGTCCAACTTCTCGTACACTTCTTTGTACGTTATAGCTCTTGCATTCTGAACAACTTTCTTATCCTCTTTCTTAGTTAGCTTATACCTCTCAAAACTCACTCTATCACAATTTTCCTTCAAATCTCTATAAGAGTCTCGTTTCATCTTAATGACAGCTTTTACCTCTTCATTCCACCAAGATGTAAAATAAAAAGATTACTCTTATTGGCCCCACAGGCTCGTAATTCCTCGTCCTATTATTTTTTTTAATTTTATTTTTGAATGTATGTATTACATGCTATCTACTTGATCAATTGTCTCTATTTAAATATTGTAATGTAGATAGTAACCTAGCTCAACTTATGTTCCTGTGATCGAACATTTTTCCAGTTTATCGGATTTCAAGCCTTTCCACCCCCAGTTTCATTGAACAGTTGACTTCATCATTACATGTGCCATCGTCTTGATCACCGAACCAGTTAACAAGTTACTGAACTTCTTCAGACTTGACTTGCGCTCGCCGGCGTTGGCGTCTTACAAACGACTGAAATGCCCTGCGTTTGACGCTAAAACATCACTTTTGGTAGGCGTTATTAAATACCTCTTCTTCAAATATAGACTTGGTCCCAATTTGAACTTTGAACGCACACCCAAATTTGAACATCGATCCTTCCATCTCCTCACCCTCTCCCCTTGAATATATAAACCTCAAGAACTCACCAGTTTCTTGGACCAACACAAACGCTTTATAGTCTCCTACTCAATTCCAACAAATCCCGTATCTTCAGAGCTTGAGAGAGTTTGAACTTATCAAGTGTAGTTGTGTCCATGGCTTCGTACTCTGCGTCTCAGATGAAGTTCTCTTCCACGACTGCTTTTGCATCTTACCTCGCCGATTTCGAACGAATCTTCAGCCGTTTCGATGCGGATGGTGACGGCAAGCTGTCACCGGCCGAGCTGCGATGCCTTTTGGGCAGCATCAGTCAGGAACTGAGCCTCGAGGAGGCTGAGGCCGTGGTCGAGTCTACTGACTCAGACGGCGATGGACTGTTGGACATGGGTGAATTTCTTCAGTTGGTGGGCGAAAGAGGAGATGAAGAAGAGGAGGAGAGGGAGCTGAGAGAGGCGTTCGAGATGTACGTGTCGACCAAGGGCGAGGGCGAGGGATGCATCACGGCGAAGAGCCTGAAGCGGATGCTGAGCCGGCTGGGGACGTCGAGGGCGGTGGAGGAGTGCATGGCCATGATTCGTAGGTTTGATGCCAATGGGGATGGTGTGCTTAGCTTCGAAGAGTTCAAGGCCATGATGACCTGATCTCAATCGATCAATGCCTCAATCAAAAGAAAATTGTGCATATCTATATTAATCAAATCTGAATTAATTGTTTGCAACTTCAATCAAATTTCGGCCTTGTTCTCTTTTGTGGGTTCATGAATTATCGTGTCAACTCATGATGAATTGAATCATAAGCTCCTTCAAGAATACAGTTCAAACATCGTTGTTCATCTCGCAGTTGTTAGCTGAGTTTTTCCCTATCTTATTTCATAATTCTTTTCAGTTTTAAGGTTTAACTACGTTTTTGTATTTATGACTTATATAATTAGCTTTGTGAAGTAAGCTGACACAAGAATGTGGAATCCAAAACACATTGATCAATTTGTCACTTTTATGATCATCAGTGTATGAGTTCTGGTATTGATGTTATAAGAGCTGACTTCCTTTGAACTACCATTCCCTTCAAAAAAAATTTTAAAGCAAATTCACATCATAAGAAAAATTATTGTTAAACTAATAACTTTTAGTGTGTAATACAAGAAAGAATATTCTTGTAATCTTGTGCTTATTTATCATCTATATAAACGAGAGGCTAATTCCCATTTAGGATAAGCCTTCAAGCCGTCAAACATTTAAGTCATCAAACTGTCTATTTTCTCCAAACATAACATGATATCAGAGCTATCTCTTTCCATCATTAAAAGCTTCTTCTATTATTGATTATCATCATGCCAACAACGAGCTTGCGCTGGACCGCGCTCAAGTTGTGCCTAACACTAGGCCATCGATCCCAAGAGCCACATCTGGTGGAGATCATAGATCTGATATGCTACCATTTTCAAGCCGAATTTGAAGGAAATTGTTCTTCTTCCTTGCTTCTCTTGTCAACAACGATGACCTCGTCGTTTCTCGATTGTAGTAAATCCGATTAAAACAACTCAAACAACCAGGTCTACTTAAATCCTCTCGGATCCGATCCAATCTCGCCTCACATCTAGTCTATAACTTGTGCCTCTCCTCTCCTTGATTCGATCCTGACTCCAAACATAGTGAGCTCTTCTTCTCTTCTCCTTCGACATTGGTGGAAGGACCTCCTCTTCTTGAAGAGCTCACAGGCCACCACATCGTTGCCAATCATATCCTCTTCTATCAACATCGATCTTCTCCTCTGACTGGTCTTCTCCCCTCTTTCAAGTTCCTGTGTAATCCTCAATGCGTCATCTTCATCTACTTTGGGTGACGCTAGCCTCTCCTCCACGATATTGAAAAATGCTTCCCCTAGTTGTAGATTCTTTCTCTTTGGATGTTCCTTCGCACTACTCTTATCATTGATATCTTTGGGTCTCTTTTCTTATCTTCGTAATTCGCATTTCACAATGTCCACATTACTTCAAGCGAAATAAACATCTTATGGGTTTGAAGTCCACCATGCGTATTTTAAAGACATTTTAAAGACATTTACATGCTCAAAGGGACTTACGTTAACTTTCAGAAAGTGCTCCGTCATCAATCAAAGTCCATCTCTTTAGTCGACTCTTCATTTTTTGTTCTGCATCCACACCACTTGTTCACAGTAAAAATGTTTTACTACAATATTTTTTTCCCTATTTTATTTCATAATGCTTTTCCGTTTAAGGTTTAACTAAGTTTTTGTATTTATGACTTATATAATTAGCTTTGTGAAGTAAGCTGACACAAGAATGTGGAATCCAAAAACACATTGATCAATTTGTCACTTTTATGATCATCAGTGTATGAGTTCTGGTATTGATGTTAAGAGCTGACTTCCTTTGAACTACCATTCCCTTCAAAAAAAATTTAAAGCAAAAATCACATCATAAGAAAAATTATTGTTAAACTAATAACTTTTAGTGTGTAATACAAGAAAGAATATTCTTGTAATCTTGTGCTTATTTATCATCTATATAAACGAGAGGCTAATTCCCATTTAGGATAAGCCTTCAAGCCGTCAAACATTTAAGTCATCAAACTGTCTATTTTCTCCAAACATAACATGATATCAGAGCTCTCTCTTTCCATCATTAAAAGCTTCTTCTATTATTGATTATCATCATGCCAACAACGAGCTTGCGCTGGACCGCGCTCATGTAGTTGTGCCTAACACTAGGCCATCGATCCCAAGAGCCACATCTGGTAGAGATCATAGATCTGATCTGCTACCATTTTCAAGCCGAATTTGAAGGAAATTGTTCTTCTTCCCTGCTTCTCCTGTCAACAACGATGCCCTCGTCGTTTCTCGATTATAGGAAATCCGATTAAAACAACTCAAACAACCAGGTCTACTTAAATCCTCTCGGATCCGATCCAATCTTGCCTTACATCTAGTCTATAACCTGTGCCTCTCCTCTCCTTGATCCGATCCTGACTCCAAACATGGTGAGCTCTTCTTCTCTTCTCCTTCAACATTGTGGAAGGACCTCCTCCTCTTCTTGAAGAGCTCAGAGGCCACGACATCGTTGCCAATCATATCCTCTTCTATCAACATCGATCTTCTCCTCCGACTGGTCTTCTCCCCTCTTCCAAGTTCCTGTGTAATCCTCAATGCGTCATCTTCATCTACTTTGGGTGACGCTAGCCTCTCCACGATATTGAAAAATGCTTCCCCTAGTTGTAGATTCTTTCTCCTTAGATGTTCCTTCGCACTACTCTTATCATTGAGATCTCTGGATCTCTTTTCCCATCTTCGTAATTCACATTTAACAATGTCCACATTATTTCAAGTGAAATAGGCATCTTATGGGTTTTGAGGTCCACCATGTGTATTTTAAAGACATTTACATGTTCAAAGGGACTTACGTTAACTTTCAGAAAGTGCTCCGTCATCAATCAAAGTCCATCTCTTTAGTAGACCTTCATTTTTTGTTCTGCATCCATTATAGTTCTTTAGTAGTTTCTGTTGGCCCAAATGCCCTTCACTCTATTTTTTATGATGATTAACTATGTAATTATAATATTAATGATCTTGTGTTATTTAAGTTACATGTTTAATCAAGATCATGGTTTAGTGTTTAGCTTCAACAATAGGCTCGAAGTCAAGTTTGAAGTTAAGTAGAGTTGATTCAAGAGTTCAAGAATAAAAATCACATCTAACATACACGAAGGAGTCGAGAACAAAGAAATTAAGTTTAGGTCGAGTTAAGGAGAAAAAGATCAAGAGAGGAGACTCAAGTTTGTAAAAGAGTTTATAAGTGTTTAGAAATTTTACAAAGTTTACATTAGATTTGATTGTTCAAGCTCACACACATACACACAAGTTTTCTATATTGGTTTCGTGAGTTTAATTTTAAATGAATTCATGATTTATAGTTTAGTTTTTCAAGTATTTGGTTTTATGAAAGAAAATCTCAAAAACAAGTTTAAAATGAATTTGTGCGTGGAGTTAGTCCATACACATAGAGCTTCAAATAAATTTCAATAACTTATTTTGTATTTATATGAGTCTTGAAAAAAACTTGTTTTTCAATTTAAAGTTTAGGTTTGGGAAAAACAATTTGTAATATGGTTCATGTTTTTTAAATTGTTTTGAAATCTCAAAAGAAGTTCTCTTATTTGCAATATGTGTTGATTTTGGTCACACATATTTGTGCTCATATGTATTTTCAAGAACTTACTTTTGTGAATTTTATAAATATTTATTTGATGTTTAAAGAGTTTTTTTTGAATGTTATAATATTTTATAGTTAAAATTACATTTAAACTCTCAAAAAGAAATTTATTATTTGAAATATATGTTTATTCGCACATATTTAATATTTTTGGGATTTTTTATAGAATTTATTTATATTTTATATAGGTTTTAAATACAAAATATAAGATGTTGGGCTGGCCCAGTCGACATGAGTTATCAAAGCTCTGGGCTGTAGGCTCGATAGACTGGTGTTGGTCGATCGAGTGTCAGAGAGCTGCGCTCTCTGGGAGCCCAGCCCAGTCAACCGGGCCGGTCGAGCAGGGATGGATAGCACAACTCTCTAGCACTGACTCTGAGGCCCAACGGCTAGTTAAATCAAGTGTCGAGCCGCATTAATTTGTTTGTTTTTTTTGTTTTTTAAAATAAACAGTAGCCAACGGCTACTTGAGGGTTTTATTGTAATTTTTTTATTTCTCTTTTGTTTTGGGATCTATATATAGAGTTTGGATTTGGCTTTTTACACAAGATTTTTTTAAAAAGTTTCAAGAGCTTAACTTCCTCATCTCCAAGAGAGTTTTTAAACAACGTTTTGAGAGTTAAGTTTTTCAATTCTTTGGGCAGAATCTCTATTAGTTTCAAAAACCAAAAATCTCCAATTCCTTAGAGTGTTTTTCAACAAAGTTTAAAGAGCTCCAATTTTCAATTTTTAGATCGTTTTTCATTAGGGTTTTCTTGAGCTTTTCAATTCAAATCTCTCTAGTTTGCTCACACAAATTTGAGCTATTAATTCTATATCTATTCGATAGGTTTTCTTGTTGTGAGAGTTTATTTGTGGTCAAAAGTGTTGATTGTTGTGAATTCAGGGATCATCCCCACGAGCGGATCGACTGAGGCGACGCAGCCGAAACAAACACCACAGGATCTACTAAGGCAACGTGAAAAAGAGAAGAAGAAGATATCTAAAGTAGATAGAAAGATAATACACAATATAATGTAGTTCCACCGATCAAATAGATCGTGTGTACGTCCATGAGAGAAATGTGAGAAACTTTATTAAAACTTTGGGGGAGTACAATAATAGTTACATACACCTCACGCTAAGAAGATTAAAAACCCTTGATGGTCGCCAAGAACAGTGAACCCTTGTGGCTATGCTTCTCTCACGAATCTCTCACCAAGATGAATTACAACCTTAAGAATTACAAATTCAATGGATTCTCTTAGAATATTTTGAAGGCCACCCCTAAGAGGTTATTTATAGACCACAGAACTCTCCTAGTCCTAAACAAACTCCATCAATCAAAATAAAAAAATTTTGAATCCAACTCGGACTCAAAACAGATCCAAAAAAGAAAACTATCAGATCCGAAATCAATTAACCTTCAAGACATATTCACGTAATAATCCTAACAATCTCCCCCTTGACTTGAATACGTCCAAGTCCAAAAATAGCCACCATGCTCCATGTGCTCGCATCTACGCACAATTGAATAACTTGATTCATCTCCATCCCACTCCCTCTTCACCATAACCCCTCATGGGGTTCACAACTTGAATAAGTCGAATAAGTTCAGGCCTAACTTGAACTTTATCACCCAACGATCTCTTTGATCCACACAGGATTTATAAGACTTTGCTCCACCATAGGAGTAACGATCTGGACTATGTTGTTGCGCGCTTAGTCGAAATCTCTCTTTGAGATATAACTGAACATTCGAGCTCGAAACCATCATGGTCTCTGATTGTTCCACAACCGCCGCTTCTGAAGCCGAGGATAACTGCAATCCATCAACTATAACTTTTAAATTTTGCAACATATACACATTGCCGACACGTTCGGCTTGAAACATCACATGGGCCTCTTTAGACACTTTTATAAGATCACCTTTCGAACTGAAATAGAACCCTTACCCTTGTAGGGCTCCAAGAGAGATGAGATTGTACGTTGATTTGGGAACATGACGAACGCCTTGAAGAGTAGTAATGCATCCATCATGAGACAAAACTGGATTGTTCCTTTGCCATTCACTTTGCTTGTAACAGAATTCCCCATGAAGACTTCTCCCCCTTGAACCGAAGTATATGAAGAGAACATCTTCCTATTGGAATTGATATGCTGTGAACATTCAGAATCTCTGACCCATCTATCTTTGTTATCAACTGATCTGTCTGTAACAGATAGAACATCACACTGTTGTTCATCTTCTCTAACCAGTTCAGTGACATTAGCATCTGATTGTTTCTTCTTTTAGAGCCAACACTGAGATCTAATGTGTCCCTTCTTATGACAATAACTGCACGTCAAATTCTTGTATTTTGAGTTACCCGTAGAACTTTCATTATTACTCTTCTCCCTTAAATAATGAACTTGCCCGGAATCATCATGATGAGACTTACCCGTCAACTGGGTGTCAATTTTGTCCTTGTTGAGCAGATGCTCCTTGACCTCATTGGCTTTAATTGTTGACTTGCCTCCATAGATGATACTTTCCCTAAAGCTCTTATATGAAGAAGGTAAAGAACACAGTAATAGCAGTGCTTGATCCTCATCTTCTATCTTAACCTCTATCTTATCTAGATCATTAATAATAGAAGAAAATTGCAATGTGAGACTTGATAGGTGTACCTTCATGCATGCAGAGAAGAAAGAGATGCTGCTTTAGAATCAACTGATTCGCCAACGACTTCTTCATATAGTGGTTCTGAAGTCGCTCCCACAGCGAGGACACTATTTTCTCCATAGAAAACTCATACAACACGTTGTCCGCCAAGTAAAACTGAATAGCTGTCAAGGCTTTTTCATCTAACTCCGGCCAAGTTTCTTTCTTCATGTCTTGAGTCTTTTTCTCCCTCCGGAGTAGTGCTTCAACCCGCTCTGGGAAAGGATAGCGTTCATCTTAATTTGCCACCTGCTGAAATTGATGATGTTATCAAACTTCTGGATATCGTACTTGATCGCACACATCTTTAAAATACACCTAGGGGGTAAATAGGTGTTTTGCTAATCAAATATGATTTAAAAACTACATATGATGAATGATGCAAACTGTCACTCAAAATAAGGATTGAAGCCGAATTTCTCGTGAAGGGCTCTAGAAATTCACCTCTTAACTCCTCTAGAATATAAGTTGAGGTGCTCAATTGCCTTCTTGTTGATATGAGTATAAACCGATAATGAAATTGATGGATGAAATGCAAGCAATGATATTAAGTAAGATGAACAACCACACAAATATGAAAAGTAAAAAGCAATAGAGAGTATGACACAAGCAATCACAAATATAAAGGAATTGTTCCTAGGTTCGAGCCACCGTTTTACGTCCCCGTCTTCACCACTATAAAGGATTTCACTATCCTCTAAGGGATCTTCCACAAAGGGATCTTACAAAGGAATTACAACTTAGTCTACACAAGACCAGAGTACACAACTCCATCAACTCAACCCTCTACACAAGAGGTAGCACAAAACCAATTGAGGTTACAAAGCTCTTGATGATTCAACAAGATCACAAATACTCTCTCTTACAACTTCCTATAAAGTAGAATATGAAGTGTAGCTCAAGAAGTGAAGTGAGAGAGAAAAATCAGTTAGAAGGAATTTAAGAGCTTTAAATCCAACTGAAAATAGCTCTTGAAATATAGAACTTGAAGATTGTAAGGTAAAAACTTTTCTCTTTTGAAACAAACATGAAAACTTGTAAACTTGTGTTGTAAAAATCAAACCAATGACCCATGTATATAGGCAATAGATAAATATCATTTGTTAACATACCAGGCCATTTGGAGTGTGTTTAGACCCATGAAAACCAAAAATGCATGTTGGAATCTACTAAAAACAAAACAAGTTTAAAAACTAGCTGTTATGCACATCTGGCAGACTCGGTCGACTGGCCGGTCGACCGACAGCTCATTCCAGAAAAGAGTCGTTGGCTCCAGTCGACCAGGCCGGTCGACCGCTTGGCAGTTCAAAAGAAAAAAATAAAAAGTTGTTCGACCGATTTGGTCGACTGGCCCAAACTGGGAGTAAAGGTCTTTCAGTCGGTCGACCGGTTAGTCGACCGCAAGGGTTAGCGGTCAACCGACAACGTGCACAAACGTGCACACCCCTTGGTTAAAGGACCGGTCGACCGGGCGATCGACCGTTTTGGCCTGTCATAGGCACCGGTAGACCGTACTGTCGACCAACTTGGCCTGAAACAATTTTTATGAAAACTTTTGAGTTCTAAATATTTTTCAAAATATTTTGTATTGGTTTATACGTAATGTAGTAATGTATAGGTGATGAAATACATGTTCTAAATTTGATATAAAATTTTAAAAAAATTACGAGACATGTATCAAAACCAAACATGCAAAATGCCAATACTATCAAAACTTGTATTTTTGAAATCGCGTATTTTTGTGTGTGTAACTTCTTGAGCATCAAAACTATATTCTACATTTTAATAAACAAATTATCTTACAAGGCTATAGGTACCCACAAGATCTTCAACCGGGCTTTTCCATTAGCGACGTCGAGTACTTTGAGCTTGAATCCCGTACTTGAATACCCTTAAGCCTTCAACACCTTTCTTTAGAGGAAGAAAACTCCTTAATCTTTTGGAATACTAAACTTAGTTAAACACTTGAACTTGATTGGTACTAAATACATACATTTTATTATCATCAAAATCATAAACTGGTGATTGTAACCTCGGGCCAACAATTTTCTCCTTTTTGATGATGACAAAATATATGAGTTATTTAAGATAAAAGAGCTTGGAAAAGCTCCCCCTTAAGTTATGCTATCTATCAAGTATAAGAAATATTATGACTTTAAATAGATTTGACAATATAAGCAAGTCACATATATATGCATATATAAAAATGATATCAATTTAGAATAATATGCATAAATAGACTACCATCCTTCCAATCCTCTTTTATCCAAAAATCGTACACAATGAATGAAAACAATAAATCATGTCATTACATATAAGTATGGTCATGAAAATGGATATACATAAAGTTCAAAAAATATCAAAACAAGGAACTCAAAAAAAAAAAAAACTTAATAACTCAAATATCTTTCCCACTTTTTGTCAAGCATCAAAAAGGGAAAAGACATCTACATAAAAAGATATTAATTTTGAAAAAAAATATTTGTATAGATTTAAAAGGTACATGAAACCATATGAAATACACATGAAACAATTTCAACACTTATGAATTCATAATGCAAATATTTAACTCACTACAAATGAATGAAAATCTATTATAATCTAGTAGTTTAGTAAAAATATCTGCAAGCTGAATATCGGTGGAAACATAATTAATTTTAATATCTCCTTTCTCATAGTGATCTCTAAGAAAGTGATATTGAATATCTATGTGTTTGGTTTTACTATATTGATTTACATTCTTGATCATATGAATGGTACTAGTATTATCACAAATATTTTAATATGGTCATAATGCAATCATAGTCAAGAGAGTATGTTTCATCCAAAGGAGTTGTGCATAACAAGCCCCGGTCGCAACATACTCCGCCTCAGCAGTTAAGAGGGCTACGAAATTTTATTTCTTGGAAGACCACGACACAAGACAATTTTTAGAAATTCATAAGTACCACTAGTGCTCTTCCTATCTACTCTACACAACCGACATAGTCGGCATCCGAATAACTCGTCATGAAAAATTGTCTGATTTTCAGATACCACAAGCCCATTCCAATAGTGCTCTTAAGATATCTAATAATGCTTTACAGCAATTAAGTGAAACTCTTTAAGAGAAGATTGAAATCTAGCACATAAACACACTCTAAATGTAATCTCCGGCTTACTAGCCATTAAATAAAGTAAACTACCAATCATACTTCTATAAAGTTTAATGTCTACATTTATATCTTGTTCATCCTTGTCAAAGTTTGTTGTAGTAGCCATAGGAGTTTTGCTTAGCTTTGCATCTTCAAGCCCAAATCTCTTGATGAGTTTTTTTTGTATATTTGACTTGATTTATGAAAATCTCATCACTCATATGCTTGATTTAGAGCCAAAGGAAGTAATTTAGCTCTCCCATCATTGACATCTCAAACTCATTCTTCATACATGATTCAAAATCTTTACAAAGCTTTTCATTAGTGGATCCAAATATAATATCATCAACATAAATTTGAACAATTAGGATATCACTATCTATATGCTTTGTAAATAAGGTGGTGTCAACTTTACTTTTAATAAAATCATTTGAAATTAGAAAAATTGAAAGCCTTTCATACCAAGCTTTTCAAGCTTGTTTTAAACCATATAAAGCTTATTAAGTTTAAAAATAAAATTCGGATGCGTAAGATCAACAAACTCGGGGGGTTGTTCAACATACACCTCTTCTTCAATAAAACTATTTAAAAACGCACTTTTGACATCCATTTGAAAAAGTTTAAAATCTTTAAATGAAGCAAAGGCAAGTGTCATCCGTATGGCTTCAAGCCGTGCTACGGGTATAAAAGTTTTCTCAAAATTGATACCTTTAATTTGGGTGTAATCTTGGGCCACTAACCTAGCTTTATTCCTAACAATATTACCTGACTCATCCACTTGTTCCTAAAATCTATTTAGTACCAATGGTTGGTCTATCATGGGATCTAGGAACAAGATGCCAAACTTAATTGTGCTCAAATTGGTTAAGCTCTTCTTACATTGCAAGCAACCAATATGAGTCGGCCTCGGCTTCGAGGATGTTCTTAGGCTCAATATGAGAAATAAAAACAAAATGGCCACATAAATCTTGAAGTTTGGATCGAGTAGTTACCCCTTGGATACATCACCTATGATGAGGTCCTTGGGATGATTTGAAGCAAATCTCCAATCTTTTGGAAGTGGTTGTGTTGGCTCCACTTCAACCTCTTAAACTTCACCTTGTTAATCAATTTTTGGCTTTTCTTCTTCTATAGGTGAGTCCTTCAAGATTATCTTCCCATGTCTTCACCAAATAAATCAATTTCTACAATATTATTTACAAAAGTATTAGATTCCTCAAACTTAACATATATAAATTCTTCAATAGTCAAAGTAGATTTATTGAAGACTCTTAGGCCTTATTAGTATTTGAATACCCAACAAATATGGCTTCATAAAGTTTGGCATCAAATTTACCTAATTTAGTGTTTAAAATAAAGCATTTAAAACTAAAAACTTTAAAACATGAAACATTAGGTTTTCTCAAATAGTAGATTTTCAAAAGAAGTTTTGGAAGTATTTTTACAAAAATAAATTTTATTTGAGATATAACATGAAGTATTCACGGCCTCGGCCCATAAATATTAAAGGAGTCTGTATTCATTTATCATTGTCCTAAACGTTTCTTGAAGAGTACGATTCTTCCTTTCAACGACTCCATTTTATTGTGGAGTTCTAGGACAAAATAGTTCATGTTTGATTTCATTTTCTTCACAATAGGTGATAAAGAAATGGTTAATAAATTCACCACCTCTATCACTTCTTATGCTTAAAATCGAATTTTTTTTCTTTTTCTAAATACTTAGAAATGTGAGAAATCTTGATCTTTGTGTTCTAAAAAGAAAACCAACGTAAAACGGGAAAAAATCATCCACCAAAATAAAATCAAAATGATTTTTACTTAGATTTTTAGTTTTTATTGGACCAAACAAATGCATATGAATTAACTCTAAAGGTCTTGATGTCATGATATCCTTGATTGCTTTGAAAGAGAACTTAGTTTATTTTTCAAGTTGGCATGCATGATAAATGCGGTCCTTTTCAAATTTCAAATAAGGAGTACCTTAAACCACTTTCATAGTGTTAATTATAGGTAGATGGTCAATGAAATATGGCCTAGTCTCCTATGCCATAACTAAGAATCTTCATTAAAAGCATTTAAACATGTAGTATTATAATGTAATTAGACATATCATCATGTAAATATTATTTTCATGAAAATCGGAAATGATACATGCATTAGTTTGTCTATCTAAAACGTTAAAAGATAAATCATCAAAAATCACTTTAAAACTTCTATCACAAAGTTGACTTATACTCAATAGGTTATACTTGAGACCATCAAGTAAGATAACATTTTCAATTAAAGGAAATGAGCCAATTTTAATGTTACCTATGCTGATAATTTTGCCCTTGGAATCATCTCCGAAGGTGACAGTGCCACCTTCATGGTACCTTGATAGAGTTACAAAATTGTTGATATCCCTAGTCATATGTCTTGAGCAATCGCCATTTTAGATATCACCGTTCTCTACATCTTGGAGCCTTGGTGTGGACCTACATCAAGCAAATTGGTTGATTTTGATACTCAAATTTTGTTGGGTCCTATAGTGTTAGCTTTTCGAACCCAAACATAGTCATTAGAAGTATTTATCCTATCAAAATAAAACTTTACTAAGTGACCCTTTCGGCTACAATAAGTGCATGAATAAACTCTACCATATATAAAAACATGAGGTGTGTGTGAAAGTGTAGCATGTCTAGCATGTTGTGTATGAATATGTTGTGATTTAAGAGTGTGAGTATGTGTAAAATGATGAGCATGTATAGTATGAACATGTTTCTTTAGAGTGTGTTTCTTAGAACGTATCCTCCAACCTAGCTTTATCAAACTCACATTTCTTAACACATCTCCTAATGAGCTAATTTTATCTTTTAAAATAAAAATCTCATTTTTTATCAATTAATAAAATTTTACTTTACATGAAATTTTGTATGCATCAAAATTTTTTTGTGTGGATATGAGTGTGAAAGATAAATCATCTTTTTCATTTGAAAGAGTGATAGTTTTATTTTGAAGAGTTTCATTTTTCATTTTTATTTTTAAATACTTCTTTTTAAGAAAATCATAGTTGTTAGACAACTCTTCAAAAGCCTCACCCAATTCATCCATTGTTAATTCACATTCATCAAGTAAGAGTTCGGATGTTATCTTAGGTGTGTTATCATTAGCCATGAAACACACATGTGCCGTATTCACTTCTTCATCGGTTTCACTCTCTGAGTCCTAAGTGGCTCTGAGAGACTTCTTTTTGTAGGGCTTCTTGGAGGTTGATGGTTTGCTTTTGGTCTTCGGACAATCTGCAATCATGTGGCCTGGCTTCCGACAATTGAAGTATATGATCTTCTTGACTTCTTTCCCTTGTCATCGTCTTCTATTATTAAACTTGGCCTTGTTGTACATCCTCCTTATATTTTTCACTAGGAGGGAGAGTTTTTCGTCATCCTCTTCTTCATCATCCTCGTCGGAGATAGTGGGAGTGATTTGAAGGCGATCATCTTTTTCTTTTGTAGTTCCATCTCTTCTTTGCCTTCCTCTCTATTTCATAGGTCTTAAAGTTTCCTATAAGACCGATGAGTTACATCTCTTCTTTGTCGTTTAGCTCCTTCAATGTAGTAGCCTTGACTTCTCAAGAGGGTAGAACTGCACGAATGACCTTCCTTACTTTTTGATCATTATCAAGAGCATTACCTAAAGAAATAAGGCCATTAGTTATTTTAGTGAATCTTGTTACCATGTCATCAATGGAGTCATTATCATGCATAGTGAAATTTTCATACTGAGAACGCAAGAGATCAATTTTTGCTCTCTTGACTTGTGACGTTCTCTCGTGTGTGACCACTAGGTATGTTCAAATCTCATAGGCGTATTTGCAATGGATGACCCTAGCTATATTGTCATCGTTCAAATTTTGAAGTAAGGCATAGTGTATCTTAGCATTTACGTCAAACTCCTTAGTGGTAATGTCGGATCAAGTGTCCTCATCACCAATGGGTACACTAAATGGATTAATCACCGCTTTTACAACCCAGCTTCCTAAGAATTATAAAATTATGATCATTTTAACCAAGTTAAGGCAATCAATTTGGGAGGGGTCTTAATACCTTCGGCTATTTTTACTATGGTGGATGAAAATGAATTGTGAATGAAGTGATTAGCAAGTAGGATCTCTCTAAGATGGTTAAGCCAAAATTTAGAGACCAAAACTCTGATACGAATTAAAATACACCTAGAGGGGGTGAATAGGTGTTTTGCTAATCAAATGCGATTTAAAAACTACTTATGATGAATGATGCAAATGGTCACTCAAAATAAGGATTGAAGCCAAATTTCTCATGAATGGCTCTAGAACTTCTCCTCTTAATTCCTCTAGAGTATGAGTTGAGGTGCTCAATTGCCTCCTTGTTGAGATAAGTATAAACCGATAATAAAAGTGATGGATGAAATGCAAGCAATAATATTAAGAGGAACAACCACATAAGTATGAAAAGTAAAAAAGTAATAGAGAGCAAGACACAAGCAATCGTAAACACAAAGGAATTATTCCGAGGTTCGAGCCACCGCTCTACGTCTCCGCCTCACAACTATGAAGGATTTCACTATCCTCTAAGGGATCTTCCACAAAGGGACCTTTCAAAAGAATTACAACTTGGTTTATAGAAGACCGGAGTACACAACCCCACCAACTCAACCCTCTACACAAAATCTAGCACAAAGCCAATTGAGGTTACAAAGCTCTTCGTGATCCAAAAAGATCACAAATACTCTCTCTTACAACTTCCTATATAGTAGAATATGAAGTGTAGCTCAAGAAGTGAAGTGAGAGAGAAAAATCAGTTAGAAGGAATTTAAGAGCTTTAAAACTAACTGAAAATAGTTTTGAAAATAAAGAACTTAAAGATTGTAAGCTAAAAAACTTTTCTCTTTTGAAACAAACTTGAAAACTTATAAACTTGTGTTATAAAAATCAAAACTAATGACCCATATATATAGGCAATAGATAAATATCATTTGTTAATCATACCAGGTCATTTGGGGTGTGTTTAGACCCATGAAAATAAAAAATGTCCGTTTGAATCCACTAAAAACAAAACAGATCTAAAAACAAGCCGTTATGCACATCTGGCAGGCTGTCGGTCGACCGCTTGGCAATTCAAACGAAAAGGTCAGTCAACCGATCCGATCGCCCAGCCTAAACTGAGAGTGAGGGTCTTTCAGTCGGTCGACCGACAGTAGACGCAAGGGTTAGCGGTCGACCAAAAACGTGCATAAACGTGCACGCCCCTTGGCCAAAGCCCCTGCCGACCGGGCGATTGACCGTTTTGGCCTGCCATAGGCACCGGTTGACCGTACGGTCGACCGACTTGGCCTGAAACAGTTTTTATGAAAACTTTTGAGTTTCAAATATTTTTTAAAATATTTTGTATTGCTTTATAGGTAATGTAGCAAAGTATAGGTGATGAAATACATGTTTTGAACTTGAATAAAATTTTGAAAAAATTACAAGACATGTATCAAAACCAAACATGCAAAATGTCAATACTATCAAAACTTGTATTTTTGAAATCGTGTATTTTTGTGTGTGTAATTTCTTGAGCATCACAACTATATTCTACACTTTAACAAACTAATTATCTTACAAGGTCTAGGTAACTATAAGATCTTCAATCGGGCTTTTTCATTAGCGACGTCGAGTGCTTTAAGCTTGAATCCCGTACTAGAATACCCTTAAGTCTTCAACACCTTCCTTTAGAGGAAGAAAACTCCTTGAATCCTTTGGAACCCTAAAACTTAGTTAAACACTTGAACTTGATTAGTACTAAATAACTACATATGTTTTGTTACATCAAAACCATAAACCGGTGATTGTAACCTTGGGCCAACAATCTTCACATTGACTTTACTCTAATACCAATTATTGGAAAATAATCTGTATGCTCTGATACCAATTGTTGTGAATTCAGGGACGCCCCCACAACTGAATCGATTAGGGCGGCACAGTGAAAACAAACTACAGGATCTACTGAGGCAACGTGAAGAAGAGAAGAAGAAGATATTCCCAAGTAGATGGAAAGCCAACACATAATATAACGTGATTCCACCGATTAAATAGATCGTGTGTACATCCATGGGAGAAGGGGAAGAAACTTTATTAAAACTTTGAGGAGTACAATAAGAATTACTTACACCTCAAGCTGAGAATATTACAAGCCCTTGATGGTCTCCAAGTACGAACCCTTGTAACTAAACTTCTCACGAATCTCTCACATAGATGAATTACACTCTTAGGAATTACAAATTCATTGGATTCTCTTAGAATACTTTGATGACCACCCCTAAGGGGTTATTTATAAACCATAAAACTCTCCTCATCCTAAATAAACTCCATCAATTAGAATAAAGAAAATTTGAATCCAACTCAGATTCAAAACAGATCAAAAAAAAACTTCTAGATCTGAAATTAATCAACTTTCACGACGTATTTCGCGTCATAATCCTAACATTGATCGTATAGTTTCAATTCCTCGTATTGGGCGTTTGGAGGTTGCAGCCTAGGTGAGCTTGAGGGCTCTCTTGTTTGTGGTTCTTGCGGGAATTATGAGGGACTTGCGGGTCTGAAAGTTCTTGATGGAGCTTGTACCGAAGTGATCTTACGGGATCAGATTATAATGAAAATCCTTCATTGCGGTGAAGGCGGGGACGTAAACCAAGTTGCTCAAATCTCGAAAAAAAATCTTCGGCGTTTGCGTTTGCTTTTGCTTCTCTCTCTCTCTCTCTCTCTCTCTCTCTTTCTCAACTCTACTCACTCTAATTTAATATCTTGTATCCTTAAATTGTTTATATCATTAAATGTTTAATATTACTTGTACTCAATTGATATATTTGCTTGAAATTGCCTAATTGATTTATTTGTTTAATATTATTTACTTGCTTTAACTAGTGTAGAATTGTTAGTTAGAGTTTTTAAATTCTGTAATTGATTAGCACATCATCTATTCACTCTCCTTATAGGTGATTATAAGTGGTATCAAGGCTTGGTGCTCTTAATTTGGTTTAATAACCTAAAATTAAATATTCTTGTTTGCTAATCATTATATTTGTTTGCACATACATTGCCTATAGAGGAGTAGATTGCCCATCCAGGTTTAATGGACTTAACTTCCCTATTTGAAAAGTTAAGATGGATGTCTTTCTTGAATCTTTAGAAAGTCGGGTTGCTAAGACCATTTCTAAACAATTTGTGAAACCCGATGGTGATGAGGGCACTTGATCTGAAACCACTGTGAAGGAATTTGAAGCCTATGCTAAAACTAAGTATGCTCTCATGCAAGCCCTTAATGATGATGACCTATCACATTACCAATTGCACCTCTGCTTATGATATTTGGCAAAATTTGATTTTTACTCATGAAGAAACGTCTCAAGTGAAGAAGGCAAAAATTGATCTACTTAATTCATAATATGATAGTTTCTATATGCTTGATTGTAAAACAGTTAATTCTATGCTTGTTCATTTTATCGCAATCACTAATGGTCTTGTTTCTCTAGGTAAGTCAATCTCAAATGATCAAATGGTGAGAAAGATGATTACAGCACTTCTCAAATCATAGGAGGTCAAATCTACCACTTTGAAATAGCTTAACGACAAAGAAGAGTTGGATTTTACCGCATTCGTGGGGAACTTGAAGACTCCTGAGATAAAAATAAAAGTAAGAGAATAAAGAAAGCCTCAAAAGAAACAGGATATCTCATTCAAGACCTCTCTTCTAGCAAGTCCAAGAAGGAAGAAGATGATGATGACAATCTTTCCAAACAATTAAATAGAATAGAGCTATTGCCCTACAATAACATTGGAAAGATAACAAGAAGGCAATGAAAGCCGCCACATGGGATTCAAAAGTGAATCCAATAAAGAAGTTGATTCTGCACACGTGTGCTTCATGATTCAAGAGGATAACCCTCTTGAGGTAAATTCGGAATCTCATTTAGATAGTGATAAATTATTATATGATAATCTTGTAATGGCTTTAAAAGAAATGCTTGAGAAATATAATTTGATGAAAAATAAAAGGAGATTATTTCTTTGAAAATCAATGTTGATTTGACTTTAAAAAAGGAAACAATTTCAAAAGAAAGAGATTATTTGAAAATCAATTTGATTCTATCTCAAAAGAAAAAGAAAATTTATCTATTTCATTTGACAAAATGAAAAATAATTTTGTTTTCATTTAAGCTCTTGTCAAAATAAGAAAACCAAAATTTTGTTTGATGTTAAAGATTTTTTCAAAATTAATTTTTTTTTGATGATTTAGACTCAACCTTGAGCAAATGCGCTTTAGATTATAATAGATTAAAATTTATATTTCACAAAAAATAAGTTTCACATGTCCCTGCACATGCATCACGTGCACACAATGCTTACATCCATGCCATCTATTTTCTAAATAAATGAGAGGTTAATCCCCGTTTAGGATAAGCCGTCAAGCCTTCAAGCCGTCAAGCTGTCTATTTTCTCCAAACCTAACAATTACCATTCTCTTCAAAATTAAATCATACATTATGTCATTTGTAGCCAATATAAGCACTTTCCTAAAAACCGACAGGTTCGTCTGCTAGTAATATCCCTCTCTTTTGAGAGGGATATTCCAGAACCAATCCGTACAGTGATTGACATGAATTAACTTGAGTAATTGGTGATGGATGTGTAAGCATAGGCTGGAGGGTGATCTCCATCCTATGTCTCAAAAAAAAAAAAAGGCCCTTTCTTTCCCCAACAATATGAAACCTATTCCCAAGCCAAAATTAACTTTTGTCTCTGTGACCCAAAATACCAATAGCTTGAGACCATGTTATACATAATTTACTAAACCAGTTAGAAAATTCATATTATATCTCACTACTTTTTGGTTATACAATCTGCAGTTTGCTGAATTTTTCAAACTAACTTTTTTCTCAGAAATTTCTAATGTTTCCAATTACTTCGCAATCATATATGAACCTATTCTGATTATTTTGCATTCATAAAAATTCACTAAGAAGAGTTAACTGTAATTTTGCGTGTTCTCTATTCCTTTTAGGCCATTAATTATCCTATTCTGCGGTTCAGGAAAAATATTCGCCATAATTTCTTTTATGAATAGATATAAACTGAAAAAAATGCTAGGAGCAAAAAAATGAGTTGTAAAATAAAAAGATTTCTCTTATTGGACCCCAGGCTAGTAATTCCTCGTCCTATTATTTTTTTTATTTTATTTTTGATTGTATATATTACATGCTATCTACTTGATCAATTGTCTCTATTTTAAATATTGTAATGTAGATGGTAACCTAGCTCAGCTTATGTTGTGTGATCGAACAATTTTTTCCAGTTTATCTGATTTCAAGCCTTTTCTCCCCAATTTCATTGAAAAGTTGACTTCATCGTTTCATCTGTCGTTGTCTTGATCACCGAACCAGTTAACAAAGATACTGAACTTCTTCAAACTTGCACTTGCCGGCGTTGGCGTCTTCTTACAAGCGACTGAAATGCCCTGCGTTTTACGCTAAAACATCACTTTTGGCTGGCGTTATTTAAATACCTTTTCTTCAAATATAGACTCAGTCTCAATTTGAACTTTGAACGCACACCCAAATGTGGCCAATTCCCTCTTGCTGTATGTACACTGATCCTTCCATCTCCTCACCCTCTCCCCTTGTATATAAACCTCAAGAACTCCCCAGTTTCTTGGACCAACACAATCATTTTATTGTCTCCTCCTCAATTCTAACAAATCCCATATCTTCAGAGCTTGAAAGAGTTTGAACTTGCTCTTAATCCTTAACTAGCAATCAAGTGTAATTGTGTCCATGGCTTCTACGACTGCTTTTGCATCTTACCTCGCCGATTTCGAACTAATCTTCAGCCGTTTCGATGCGGATGGTGACGGCAAGCTCTCACCGGCCGAGCTGCGATGCCTTTTGAGCAGCATCAGTCA
This sequence comes from Agave tequilana, assembly GCA_038442645.1. Lineage (NCBI taxonomy): Eukaryota > Viridiplantae > Streptophyta > Magnoliopsida > Asparagales > Asparagaceae > Agave > Agave tequilana. The sequence goes on from JAVJIF010021405.1 coordinate 33,151, forward strand.
GGAACTGAGCCTCGAGGAGGCTGAGGCCGTGGTCGAGTCTACTGACTCAGACGGCGATGGACTGCTGGACATGGTTGAATTTCTTCAGTTGGTGGGCGAAAGAGGAGATGAAGAAGAGGTAGAGAGGGAGCTGAGAGAGCATTCGAGATGTACGTGTCGACCAACGGCGAGGGCGAGGGATGCATCACGGCGAAGAGCCTGAAGCGGATGCTGAGCCGGCTGGGGACGTCGAGGGCGGTGGAGGAGTGCATGGCCATGATCTGTAGGTTTGACGCCAATGGGGACGGTGTGCTTTGCTTCGAAGAGTTCAAGGCCATGATGACCTGATCTCGATCGATTGATGCCTCAATCAAAAGAAAATTGTATATGTCTATCTAAATCTTGTTTGCAACTTCAATCAAATTTCGGCCTTCTTCTCTTTTCTGGGTTAATGAATTATCGTGTCAACTCATGATGAATTGAATCATAAGCTCCTTCAAGAACACAATTCAAACGTCGTTGTTCATTTCGCAATTGTCAACTGAATTTTTCATTTTTTTTCTTTTTTTTTTTTGAAAATATAGATCGTAACCTGGTGCAAACAGGATTTAAATCTCAACTGAAAATTTTGTATAATTTATAATTGCATACTAGTTGATTGCGAGAGAAGTGGTAAAAGATTTAATACACCACAATTACGACTTCTTATTAGTGCAGAGACAGTCATATATATATCACAAAGTCATGCATCCACTGATTAAGCTCCGGTCAAATAATTTGCATGACAGCAATGGATCATTCAGCAACAGCCCCGCGTGACCCGGTTTGTCCATGGCCAACAAGCCACTTGCAAATCTCAATCCACTTGGTACCAATGATTATTCATCAGTAATGTTGTCATCTAACTGATTTTTCCAAAATTATTTATTCTAATTGTCTTGGTCCATTCAAAAGTTCTTAACCATTCCAACGGATACTTAAATATCCAACAACATTGAGATGCAATTGAGGGAGATCATCTATTTAATATATTAATCTCATGATGAATTGAACCATAAGCTCCTTCAAGAATACTGTTCAAACATCGCTTTTCATTTCGTAGTTGTCAACTGAAAATTTTATAATTAATGAGAGGGCAACTTGCTGACGATTAGTTTGTGATTAAAACAGCTTTGATTGTGAGAGAGAGTGGTTAAAGATTTGACACACCACAACTGCCAGCTTCTTATTACTGCAAGTGGTTGTCATGAAGTTTGCTTACAAGATTTTAATTGAGAGCTGATTGATTTTTCCGTGTTCTTTCAGATATTTTAAGAATCAGCAACTTTAAACAGTTAATACTAAATATATTCTCTCTATAAAGAGAACTAAGAGGGGAAAAGAGGTTAATGGTAGCCTCTATATAATGTAGCAAGAGTAGCTAAATATGTAAGCCATAAATCAAATATTAATGGTCCCTTGGAAGTCATTTGATTTGGAAGTAAATACAGATAAATTAGAAGATACAAATTAACCATCAAGTGATGAAGCTAACAAATCCCATATCTTGGCCAAAAATCGTAGCTTTTATTGATGGTATAGGCCACCAGGAGACATTATTCATAAAATAAACAATTCTTGGAAGAAAATAAAGGAAGATGAACAATAAAACCAAAGACACTCACTCTTACACTAAAGCGAACACAAAATGAAGGATCAAAAAGGAACAAGAAAATTAACAAAAAAAATGTTGATTTTTCAGCAGAGAGGATTCCTAGCATTTGGGAAGGTCCGCGGGCGGAGGTGGCAGCTTCTGATTGGGCAATTCCCCATTCAAAACCAACCAAGCCATCTTCAGTCCCCAGCTCGTGTGCACCTCCAAGTGACAATGCATGAACCAAACACCTACAACAAATTGAACACACAAAATTAAATCCAAACATTCATCTAAATAAAATTACCTAAAATAATAAACATTAGATTAATTATTAAAGAAAATACTTTTCCTACACGCTTTGTGTAGAAAAGTGTGTAGGTTGAAAACATGTCGAAAAAATATTGCTCTTGGTTATTTTATGTCTTACCAGGATTATCAGCAAGAAATCTAATGGCCACCCACCCCCCAGGGGGCACCCCAACGGTGTTCCTCTCAACTGGGTCAACCAAATTGAACTTGGTTCGGTCCTTGGCCGGATCAAAATTCCCAAATCCTTGCCCGACAACAAAGAAATTGAAGCCATGAAGGTGCAGTGGGTGGCTCTCAGCCCCAAGAATGCTAGTGTCCTGCATCACTAGCTCCACACTCGTATTAAACTTCAACACCAACAGCTTAGTCCCATTGCTCACCAATGTGTTATTAGGTGGAGTCCCAGTGTAATTGAAGTAATGCAGGGGATTTATAGGGAAATCCGAGCTGTAGACTTCACTTGATTGCCCAAAGAAGTGAGCTTGTAGGAGAGCCGTGGTAGGCATTGTGAAGGACACGTTGTTGAGAGCCGCGGCGAATCTGGTCCCGTTTGGGCCCTGACATGTTTGATTCTCTGGGCACGGGCTCGAGCCCAACCCCACGGTGAAGAAGAAGCGCTCGTCAACGGTTTGGGGCACGTTGGCGGGGAACTGGGCCGTCGCTAGGCTGCGCAGCTTGCTGGTGAAGTTTGTGGCAAAAGATGTGTCGTTAAGAGATGGGAGAGCTGGCTTGAAGAGTGGTAGATTCTTGATGGACGGATTGTCGGCCTGTCGGTGGTACTCTAGAAGGCCTGCGACGGTGGAGTTGTCGAAGGTGCCCTGACCCGTGGCATAAGGCCTCCCGGCCATGAGGAACGTGGCGTTGGGCGAGACGGGCCTGGTGCGGAGAAGAACATTGGAGGTTTGGCCTGGTGCGATGAGGATCGTGTCGGAATCGAATGGCTTCACGTAAACTGCATCCACGTCGACGGTGGTGAGGGTGTGGTTGGCGACGCTGAAGAAGAGCTCGTCGTTGAGTGCAGCGTTGACGAGACGGAGGAGGTAGGTCTTCCCAGGCTTCACCTTGAGCTTGAATGTGTCTGTTATTGATATTCATCACGTTTATCACTCTCAAGTAGTTAGATAGCGATCAGACACTAGACAATTTATAACAAGTTTAGCTTTGCTTGGTTTCATGTTTGTACCTCCGGCTGAACAATTGTATAATGGGCCGGGAAGCCCATTGATGGTGTAAGCATCAGAGACATTTGGGCCGCCACCTGTCTGAAGAGCCTGGCTGATGACAGCCTCAGTGTCTGCCTTCCACCACTCCCCTTCATATTTGATACAAATCAATGTTATGCTAACTTTTCCAATCAAAGAATTAGATTTTCAGCAACAAGTGATAAATAGTTGAGAAGATGGACGTTACCAAAGATGATGGGAACTTCTTTGTAGGGCTTGACAAAGGGATAAGGGACTCCAAGTTTAGGGAGGATGATGATGGGCCCATAGAGGGTGGACCTGAGCCATGAGATGTGAGCATGCCACCAGAGTGTGCCCCTCTGGCCAACAACAGTGAAGTTGTAGGCGTAGCTCCGGCCCGTTTGAATCGGGCACTGGGTCACATAGGCCGGCCCATCGGCCCATCCACTTCGAAGTTGGCGAACCCCATGCCTGCACTCCATCATCACTCTGGTGAGATCATTTTATAAGTAGAGCAATGTTAAGTACAAAGACTGCATCATTACATACCAATGCAAGGTCACATTGTGCTGGACATGGTTGAACACCTCAACGATGACTCGATCGCCTTCTCTTGCTGTGATCTTAGGCCCCGGGTACTGCCCGTTAACCGTCACGATGCTTTTGGTGTGGCACAACCTTGTCACATTGGCCATCCTTACCTGAAAATAACAGTAATTTCATAATTAGAACTATAACTTAAGATGGATATTAATTAGTGTTAATAATTATTTACATACATGAAACTTGTAGTGCCTGGTTGTGCTAGTCTCTTGAGCACTAACAAGACCCACAATGCACAGCAAAGTGAACAACAATGTGAGAAGAGTTGGTGGAAGGAGAGAGAAGCCCATTGTAGCAAGGCAAATTTAGAAGGGCTGCAAGGAGAAAGAAAATGGGAATGTTGTGACTGATATGGGAGCTTGAGATGGTACTCTTTATAGTGAGCTTGGGCTTGCATGTTTGGTGAGTATTGAACCATGAAAGTCCCTTCAAGTGAAGCTTGGCCAAGCTTAGCTTTGAAGTGGAGACAAAAGTGAAGATTTTTTTTCCATTTTGTTTTGACTCCAGTATGACCTACCACTATTAGACAAGTCCTAGAATGCCGACGAGCTACATTTTCAATATACAGTGCCCAACATTGAAATAATGGGTGCATTTGCAAGCAAGTGATCAAGATTTGTTAGTTGATTAATCATTAGGGTCCCTGTGATCTATATAATTGATTTTTTTTTTTTTTTGGTATTTTATCACTATTCAAATCTGAGCTAGATTGCTCTTGTTGGTGAGTTTTGGAGTAGGTACTGATGGTCTTCTCTTTATCATGGCTTTGTCTTCCTTCTCCCTCTCTCTAAGCAAGAGAAGGATGTGTTAACTGACTGACTTGTTCAAGAAATGGCTGTGTCTCTCTGGAACATACATGCGTTTCATTAACTCTTGACAACAGTAACAAGAGTAGAAGTTATATAAAGTATTGTATCTACATAAAAATAAAAAAAAGAAATAAACAAGAAAAGATAAAATAAATGTAGTTTTCATCAAGTTGCATTTGTTTATAGAAATTGAAAGCAAGTGTTTATGATCTACCTCTGGTACCATTACCACAAAAATGATGTAATCAAATAAAGAAATCAGTGAAAACTCATCCGAATGAAATTCAATTTTTAAAGGCTAAGAAATAAATACCATGCAAATTTGGGAACCATATTATAACATAAGGTTCAATGCTGCATAGTGCATATTGATATGGCCACAATTTGTACCAAAGCTGCTGCTATATATTTATCATTTGATCCTCAAGACTCTCTTAACTTCTCACACATCTGATCTACAAGGGAGTATTCATCAACTAACATATGGGACATCTTGTGTGATGCTAGCAATCTAGTTGAGGTATGTAGATCTAGTTTCAATGCTTTCGGTATTAGATGTATATATCTATACGCTTGTATTTCTCCAGAGTCTATTGTTAGCTAGCTAATCTCTAATCACTAATAATTTTAGTCCGCTCATTTTCTCGGGAAAAAAGAGAGTATATAATTACTTCTCCTTACAAGCAAATTATATGACTTCAGAGTTGAATTTAAACACAAAATTCTTTAATACACACACATACATGTGTGTGTATGCGTGTGTATATATATGAGGAATATGTACCTCAGCTGCTATCTAAAGGAACTTAGATGACGGCTTAAAACTCTAACTTTTAAAAAAAAAAATATGATCCGACCGTATAACATGAAATTCGTGCCCTAAGATGTGTACTTATAAAAAATCACATATTTTGAAGTTCATTTGATCATGTTTCAAATGATTGCATTTGTTGTATTATTGAAAAATCATTAAATTTGCAACCATTTGAAACATGATCAAAAACGAACTCCAAAAAAATATGACTTTTTATAAGTACACATCTTAGGACGTGAATATCATATTGTGCGGCCGAATCATAGATTTTTTTGGAAAGCTAGAGTTTTAAGCTGCCATAAGACAGTTCTCTTAGATGGCTGAGGTACATATTTCTCTCTATGGACACACACACACGTGTGTGTGTGTGTGTGTGTGTGTGTGTGTGTGTGTGTGTGTGTGTGTGAACCCCGTTTTCTGGTCCCCGTTTTCTGGTCAAACTTCCATTGCATGGTTCCACTTCTCAATGGGTTTGCTATATGAGAGAACATCTCAGCACTTTAAGTTGTCAACTTAGTTTAAATCTACAATTTAGACCACACCAAGGCTCCAGCATAATGTTGCATCATTTAATAATTTTTGTAAAACTTTGAAAAGGAACAACTTTCTTTCTATTGTACGTTAAAGAGAGGAAGGCTTAACTTTCATTCGTGTAATATATGCTACGTAAACTATTTGATATACTAATTGAATGTTTTATGTTTAGTCATTCATTAGCAAGCCTAAAAGAAATGCTCGGTAGTCATTAATTTAATTTGCTAAGCTTTGAAACTTAGGGCCTGTTTGGTTTGTGTAATTGGGCTGCAAGTCGTAACCCAATTGCAGCCCAATGCAAACCCAATTGTTTGGCATCCCAATTACGAAGCCAACTTCGGCAGCCCATTTCCTCTGTTGTGGGCCCCACTGCATAACTGATGCATGTGCGGAGAGAGCGAATCGCGATGGAGAGCCTTCGGAAGTCGCTTTGCTTTTTGCATTATCAAAAAACCTGACAGACCCTCATCACTCCTTTTAACTTTCTCTGCCCCTCTCTCAAGAACACTCCAGATGCCCTCGATCCTCTCTCTCTCTCTCTCTCTCTCTCTCTCTCTCTCTCTCTCTCTCTCTCCTCCCCCCCCCCCCTCCCCCTCTCCAGCGAGGGCCCCTGAGATCTAGCCCTAGACGTCGCCGCCTCCGCCACCAAGAGCGGCCTCCTCCACCTGCAAGTTGACCAGAAATTCTTATCCTATCTTTGACCTTTCCCATTGTGCCCTCGATCAGTTCCCAAAATTGGCCTGCAACGCCCTTTCTCGCGGTCAAAAGAATCTTGATCAGTCGCTTCTTCTGAAATTGGCCAAAACTGATAGGTGATCTCGCTTGGATTCCCGACAAGAAGGCAGAGAAACGCTTTCCCTACCTACGAGGCTACAGGTAAGATTCCTAAAGAATCGTTGACTGTGTTCATTAGTTGAAGATGAGGCAAGAGGGCAAGCATAAATCACCTCTCAAACCTTCAATGGGGAGCACATCTACTGCGGCTTGCTGTATTTGTGGGAAAGGGAGGAAGAGGAGGCTGTCTGAAGTCTCTGATCAAGAATCTTGGTCCGACAATCTAAAGGTTCAGGTAGTTAAATGTTCTTAATTTTTTAGAGCACCTGTATAAATTTTTCAGAGCACCATCTAAAGGTGCAGGTCCGACAGTCTAAGGTAACAAGTATGAAACAGGCATTTTCAGGTTATGTACATGTTTTGCCATATCTCCCTGTACAATTTGTTTGTATTAGATTGCTCGTTGTCTTGGTTATGTCTGCTAACATGTATCATTACTGGACAGGTATGTTGATCCTACAGTTTAATATAATAAGGGAAATATTCATAATTCTTAGAATAATTATGCTCATATTCATAATTCTTGAAATAATCAGTCCGACAATCTAAGGTAATAAGTATGAAACAGGCATTTTCAGGTTCTGTACATGTTTTGTCATATCTTCCTGTACACTATGTTTGTGGTACATTGCTTGTTATCTTGGTTATGTTTGCTAACATGTATCATTAATGGACAGGTATGTTGATCCTACAGTTTAATGTAATAAGGGAAATATTCATAATTCTTAGAATAATTATGCACATATTCATAATTCTTGAAATAATCACTGCAATATAATTATTATTTCCCTGGTAAGAACGAATATTAATCTTACCAAATTTCTACTCGACGGTACTCCTAGCTTATGAAAATTTGGGTTAACTGAGGGGATCACCTGTTTGAGAAGCTTTTATTTTATCAGGTTTTTTATTAAAATAAACGGTCTAAGAAAATATCAACCTTTTTGGCATGATTGGCTTTCATCCTATACCACAACAATCCTGCTTTTGTGTGTTATAGCAAAATTACGATAATCCACAGTTAGTAACATATACCTTTTTGTTAATTATATTTATGTTACATCCCAATTTTTTTTGGTTACTTGTCAGCTGTATGAGAATTTATTCATAAACTAAGAGGGTCTCCTTAATTAAATTTAATATGTCCTTGAATAAATTGGTATCCATGACACCCAATCCCTACATGATACAGCCTACTGTGGGTTGACTATAGACTGTTATATGCATGTTAATTTAATTACAACCATTTCTCCCCCGTTATGTAGTGAAAGGATAGGTTTATGGATTTGGGATTGGATGGTGCCGACCAGGAGATGAGCATCATTATACTTTGTGCTTGCGCGTGTGTGATAATGATGTGGATGACCGGCCGCAATGATATCACAGAACCAATCCCGAGAGAGATAAGGAATATGGAAAGAGGGCTTTATTTGAGAAGAGTGGTGGAGTATAGTGACATCAATTGCCTCAATATGTTTAGGATGGACAGAGAATTATTTTTCAATCTTTCTGGAATGCTAAGAACTAGGGGCCTCCTACAAGATTCTGATCAAGTGACCGTTGAAGAGCAACTAGGTATATTCTTGTACACCATAGGTCACAACGTTCGTAACAGAATCGTGGCTATGAACTTACGTTCAGGTGAAACTGTGAGTCGATATTTTCAACGTACCCTACGCGCAATTGTGAACTGAGATGGGAGTATATATGTGGACCTAGCAACCATACTCATGAGAAGATCTCTGGAGACCCTAGGTTCTGTAATTATTTTCCGGTACCAATTCCTAAATCATTACGGTCTTAGATGAGTATTGTGTATTAAGTGTTGATTTGAAATCAACTTAATTTTATTGTGAATAGGATTGTATCGGAGCAATCGATGGGACACACATCCATGCTACCCTACCAGCTACTGAGGTTGGACCTTTCTATGGAAGGAAACTGTATCCCACTCAAAATGTCTTGGCAGATGTAGACTTCGATTTGAAGTTCACTTATGTCCTAGCGGGATGGGAAGGATCAGCTCATGATGCCACTGTACTACGTGATGCGCTCACATGCCCAAATGGTCTTAGAGTCCCAGAAGGTAGTTCATTAACAAATGCAACATTTTAACAAATTGAAAATTTGATATGTTTGTTTGTAAGTCTCCACCATATCTAATGTCTTACTTTTAGGGAAATTTTATTTGTGTGATGCTGGTTACAATACCAAGCCGGGATTCTTAGCACCGTATCGTGGCACTCGGTACCATTTAAGTGATTTTCGTGTGATATTGCCTTCAAACTACAAGGAGCTTTACAATTACCGTCATTCTTCGCTCCGGACAACTGTGGAGAGGGCATTTGGAGCCTTGAAAGGAAGGTTTAAGATTCTAGCATCAAGACATTTCTTCCCTTTTAGCACTCAAGTGGACATTGTTATAGCATGCTGCATTCTTCACAATTATATCATTGGCCATGGGCCAGATGAGTTTGTCATGAGTGAGGAGGATTTCATTTTGCAAAATGTTTCCCAATATGGACTATCTCGTAGAGAGATTAGAGAGGAGTCCAATTATTGGATTCAGCTTAGGGAAGAAATTGCACTAAGAATGTGGCACGATAATGAGAATTGATGCAGTATGCATGTTCTTATTTCGCATGTAATATTTTGAAGCTACTACTATGTACCATGTAGTTTGTTTAATTTATCTTTTAATTTACTGTTTTATTCTGCCTTTGGAATTTGACTAGACTCTATTGGTTTGTTATGTATCTCTTTATAGTTCTCAATATTATTGGCAAACATCTGAAATATTCTTGGCAACAATATATAACGCTTTTGCTGTAGGGGATGTCGGGAGAGACTCGTCCATGTGACAATGATATTGGGCCCTCTGAAGAGGGAAGGAAGAGGAGGAAACAGGTATCCCAAAATTTTAGGTGGTCAGAGGAGATGGGAGCCTTCTTGATTCAGTTTATGGCAGAGCAAATCACCTCGGGGCTAAGGGGCAATAACTACGCGGCCGCAGCTAAAGCGGTGAACGATAAGTTTGAAGAGAACGTTTCTGAGGCCTAAGTATACAATCATTTGAGAACATGGAGAGCCAAGTGGAACCGGGTTTTAAATTGTCAGAAATTGTTAGGATGCGTTGTTTGGGAGGCAGAGACATGAACATTACGGATGCCAGAAGAGGAATATAAAGTGTATATCAAGGTAACATCTTTTCCATATAAATATCAATTCTTTATATCCCATGCCTGCTGTTTATTTCATGATTAATGCTTACTCCTTGTATGTAGGCTAATAGGCTTGATAAGCCATATCTGAACAAGCCCATACATATGTATGATGAGATGGCTATCGTTTTTGGAGATGAGGTGGCCTCCGGGAAGCATGCTAAGGATGGTGTTACCCCTGTAGATTTGGGAAATGAGGCAGATATAGAGGAGTTTGAGGAAGGTGTTGGTAATGATGTAGATTCAGTAGGGCATGCCAGGAGGTCCGGAGACCAGGCCCAAAGCATGTCCATTTCCCAAGGATCAAGGGGGAGAGAAAAAAGGACAAACCCTCAACTTAAGATAATGGAGAACTTTGCCGGGTCATTAGGCAGTATCGCCAATCACCTCATTGAGGTCAAGGCGGAGGAAGCAAAGGTTCAGGACAATTGCTTGGAAGTACTACAAGGAATGATTGACACACAATATGATGGTGTCATATTTACTACTGAGGTGGTGGACGCCGCCTATGATTTCCTTGTGGAGCACCCAAATATAGCAAAAGGGTTTCTTAAGAGGAAGAACGAAATGAAGGCTTGCTGATTGTTCCAGTTTATGAAGAAAAAACAGATGGACTGAAAAACTCTTTGCTAGCTATCTTTCTCTTCCATAATAAGAATGTTGCTTTGGTGTTATCGCTTTTATTTATTGAATGATGCATTTAAGGTATGTAATATTAAGATTGCTGCATGCAATCAGAATATAATGGTGGACTTATGCAGAATCTAGACTGTTAGGTTTGCTGTTGCTTTATAGTTGTATGAACTAACATATTCTTAGTTGTAACTTGTTTGGTTCTAATCGAGTTGTAATGAAGTTTGATTAAGGTAAGTGGTTAAGGTTTCAACATTACTTGGTAGACTTTTACCACACTAATCTAGTTTCATTAATTTCAATCAATCATTCAATAACTATGGGTTTTTCCTCTTACTGTTACTGCAGGCAACAGCTGCACGGGAATATACAAAGTGTCATTAAAAAACTTTGGGCAAGTAACAAGTATGAAACAGGACTTTTCAGGTTATCTACATGTTCTGCCATATCTCCCTTTACAATATGTTTGTAGTAGACTGCTTGTTATCTTTGTCATGTTTGCTAACATTATTCATTAATGGACAGGTATGTTGATCTTACAGTTAAATATAATAAGGGAAATATTCATTTTTCTTGGAATAATTATGCACATATCACAGCCTACTTGATAGTGGCCCTCTGATATTTCAAGTATGTTTGGGTTTTTTCCCCCATATATGTGTTTGCAATCATAACTGGAGTTTGTATCTCTTATGTATGACTTTTCAACCACTGTATGCTATGTTCCTGTCATTTTTTTTCTCAGTTTCATGGGATTTTAATCTGTTGTCACTCTTTATCTATGAGATTTTGGGAGGTCTTATCTGAGTTATAACGAACTAGAATTTTTTTTACTGGGAGATGAGGTGGCGAACAAATCGCAGCTCTCCTTACAGTGACAGTTAGTGCCATATCACAAGACTGGGAAGTACCACATGCATCAACCTTGCATTTTTAGGTTATAAATAGGTATTGGCATATCTCCCTTCATACAATCATTGTTAGTGCACTGTTTTCTTGCTGTGTTAAGTTTGCTAACATGTATCATTAATAGACATGTATGTTGATCCTTGAGTATTATATAATATGGGAATACTCAAATTTTTAGGAATAAGCTATAACCACCAACAGCTAATTTTTGGTGGCTCTCTGACATCTCAACTTTGGTTTGAATTTTTTTCCAAGACAGATTTTCAATCAATATATAGAGTTTGTGTATCTTATGTTTGACTTTTCAACAAACTTATGCTATGTTACTGTCACTATATTCTCCAGTTTCATGTGCTTTTAGTTTGCTGTGAGTTTTTATTATTGAAAATTTTGATTATAGTTATTTTGCTGGAGGATGAGGTGGCGACCAAATCGCAGCTCTCCTTTCAGTTATAGTTATTGAAACTATTCAATTCGTAGCCAATACTTTTCTATGTCCTATGTCTCTTTACAATTGGGTCCAATATATGCTGAGCAGATCTTGTATTACAAAGGTATCATTTTGGAGATTAATAAATGGTTTGGTCCATACAATATCATTTGCTCTTTAGTTATTCACCTGACATATTTTTTCAGGGCTTGTAGCTTATCTTTTTTGTCTATTAAAAAGTTGGACAGGTAATAAGTATCAACCTTGCAATTTTAGGTAATAAACATGTTTTGGCATATCCCCCTCCTTACATATTGCTGGTAGACTCTTGTTTTTGTTTTGTTTTGTTTGTTAACATGTATTAATAATGGACATGTATGCTGATCCTTAAGTTTTATATATATATGAGAATACTTAGAATTTTGTGGAATTAGTATGAGCATATCAGTCTACTTGACAGGATTTCAAGGATGTTTGGGTTATTTTCCCAATTATGTGTTTTCAGTGGTGGAGTTTCTGTCTCATGTTTATGACTTTCAATGAAACATATGTTCTGTTAGTTGTCACTTTTTTCTCCAATTCCCGAGCCTTTTGGTCTACTGAAAGTATATATATATGAGATTTTGGGTTACAGTTATCATACTAAGGGATGAGGTGGCGATCAAATCGCAGCTCTCCTTAAAGTTACAGTTATTGAAACTTATCAATTCTTTGCCATTAGCCTTCAATGTCCTATGTCTCTTTACAATTGGGATCATTATATGCTCAATTGACAGTGAGCAGAAACTGTAATATAAATGTATCAGTTTGGAGATTAATAAATGGTTTGGTCCATACACTATCATTTGCTCTTCAGTTATTTACCTGACATTTTTTTTAGGGCTTGCATCTTTTACAGTTGGGCAGTTAACAAGTCTCAACCTTGTATTTTCAGGTAATAAACATGTTTTGCCATATCCCCCTTCTTACATATTGCTAGTAGACTCTTGTTTTTTGCTTTATTATGTTTGTTAACATGTATTAATAATGGACTTGTATGCCGATCCTTCAGGTTTATAAATATATGGGAATACTTAGAATTTGGTGGAATAAGTATGCGCATATCAGTCTTCTTGAGGGGATTTCAAGGATCTTTGGGTTTTTCCCAGCCATGTGTTTTCATCGGTGGAGTTTCTGTCTCTGCTGTATGATTTTTAATCAAATATAATAAGTCTTAGCTGTCACTTATTTTCACCAATTCCAGGGCTGTTTGGTCGGCTGAGATATATGACATTTTGGGTTACATGTATCTTACTAGGGGGATGAGGTGTCGGACACATCGCAGCTCTCCTTACAGTCACAGGTATTGAAACTTACCAATTTTCAACTATTACTTTCCTATGCATTTTTATGTCTCCTTATATATTTGGGGTTCATTACTCTCAGATGACAGTGAGGAGATACTGTAAAATCAAGGTTTCTGTTTGGAGATTCATGAATGGTTTGGTCCATACACTCTACTTTGCACTTTAAATAATTTCCTGACGTTTTTTTATGCATTGCAGCCTCTTTATCAGATATATATATATATATATATATATATATATATATATATATATATATATACCTATTTGAGACGAGTCTTCATTTTGGCTGCTAGGTTGGGAGGATGAACGAGATGGGGACATCGGGGGAAGAGAGACGGGCGTTACTGGACGTAACATGGTCGTAGGCTAGGCTCATATGTGGATGGAGGTCGCACCGGCTTTCACTTATCAATTTCTTGATGTTCGTTTATCTGTACACGAAGTAATAGCAGTTTTTATGGATTTATTAAGAAACAGAGAATGTACTTTCTACTCATGTTATAAGTAGCATATTTGAATATGAGCTTATTATTTGTCTCGCAAGTTTCCAAAATTAATAGATCGGTTGTTCAGATTTGTGTTATGTATGTATTCTATTGTAAATTTCCATTTCAGATATCTAGCTGCCTACTCATATTGCATATACATAGAACATATAACAGGCATGTACTGATAGGTGACATATAATATTTACGCAACCAAATTTGCAAGCGTTATTAACTATTTTAGTTAAATAAATTTTTATCCATATGTAAATCATTATCAATGTATTTGAGGTAAACTGTGGTAACGATCAAATGTATTTGAGTTACATGTGGCACAAACAGCTAATTTTTTGGTCACTGCAGCACTGTATTGCAGACAGTTAATTGTAGCTAGATTCATTTTTCTAATAATCGATGTAATTAATATATTCAACTAATGTTTTTTTAAATTTTATTTATAAATTAGTAACCTTTATTTTAAATTTAAGAATCGGGCATCGTTAGAATTTTTACTAAAATTAATATTTAATATTTTTCAATTGAACATTACATTTCTAAATACTCGGTAATAACTAATTTTACTATTTATTACATTGAATTTTGAATATTAACCTTTTTTTTGTTTGCTATTTTATTTCATTTATACAATTTTATATTATATTTTAAATAGGTTTTTATAATTTAACCATTTGTTTTTAACTATTATGGATTTGTTAATTATTTACTGTATTTAATGGCTTATTTTAAAAATCAAAAAATCAGCAAACAGTTATTTTTGTGGTCAACTGATCCACTTGCGACTTACACATCGACAATCAAACACTGTAAAACACAATACTATATCTCAATTACAATTTTACTTTACCAACCAAACACCGTAAAACACAATACACTTTCTTACATACAATTTTATTATACCAACCAAACACCGTAAAACTTTCATTGATGCAACTCATTTACAATTGTAAAAGACTTTACCAATTACAACTACAAATTACGGCCAGTTCGACAACCAAACAAGCCCTTAGTTGTGTTCAAATTGCTCCATAGAATTCTCGTAATCTTTGGCTATCAGTCTTCTCCCAAGTTCCTCTCACAAGTCTTCCCCAACACTATGTGATGTGAAACGTGCTTGTGTAACCAGAAATCAGTGATAAAATAACCAAATTACGCCTCACCAACAAGATATAATCATTGAGTAAGAAGGATTAAAACTAGTAATACAGTAAACGTTGGAATCCCAAAAGTAGAGAATGGCAGCACACCGGACAATAGTCACCAATTGCATGAACAAGCAAGCAAAGAGAAAAAAGTGAAAACACACAATTTAACGAGGTTCGGCAATTGCCTACATCCTCAGGGCAGAAGGGAAGAGAGATCTTATTAATTAATCAATTACATGGTATAATAGTTGGGGACAATACCCTTCTTTATATAGCCAAAGAATCCTTAAAGAAAAGAAAACCAACAAATCTGAATTCAGATCAGAAATGAACTCAGAATCATATTAGAAAAACTCAGAATACGTGCCCCGTCGACCGGCTCCATGTTGTGTTCAACCGGCTATTGACTGCAAAGTATCTGCGCAAGAGCCCTGCTCTGTGTTGACCTCTGGACTACAGTCAATCGATTGAGCAATCGACTGCTGTCTTTTACTATAGTGCTTCTTCTGTACGGTCGATCGAGCGATTGACCGCAACTCCCTTGTGCACGTTCTGTGCATAGCTAGTCGATCGGCCGGTCGACAGTCGATCGTCCCTCTGTCTTTAATCGGGAATTGAGCCTCTCCACGCACTTTTGAACTCCGATCTCTGTGCTATCTTCTCAATAAGTTAAGAAAACTACAAACAAGATTTTACACTCTCTTTTCACAATTCTCCACCTCAATGAAATTTCTCAAATTTGAGCCGAACACAACATAGTACCATGTCGACTCCATCGGGTTGCACAATGTAGTTGCCTATGTAACCCCTACCCAGGGGATCATGCCACTCATAGTTCATTCAAACGAACTCCACCGAGCTTAAGAAACTTAAATGATATGGAGTAACTCCTTGTAATATGCAAACTTCACTTCCAGAATAATCTTGAAAAGCATATCGGCTGGATTCTTCTTCGTGTGAATCTTTTGTAACTCGATGTCACTCTCATCTAGACCCTCCCGAACAAGGTGGAACCTGATGTTGATGTGCTTCGTCCTTACATGGTACACCTGCTTCTTTGCTAAATAGATAGCACTCATCTATCACAGTTGATCCTCAAGAGATCCTGATCAATCTTCAAGTCATCAAGCAACCCTTGAAGTCAAGTTGCCTTCTTCATAGCCTCTGTCATGGCTATATACTCAGTCTCGAGAGTAGACAATGGGATAATAGAATGTAGAGTAGAGCGTCAGCTAACCGGTGCTTGAGATAATGTAAACACATATCCTATTATAGACCGGCATTTGTCGAGGTCTCCAGCATACTCAGAATCAATACTATGCTGGTTACCTGTAACATCCTTCTTGAATATCAAAGCAACGTCTATGATACCTTTGATGTACCATATAATCCACTTCACTACCTTCCAATGACCCATGTCGGGATCATGCATGTATCTACTAACTATTGAGACAGCTTGTGATAGATCGGGCCTTGTAGACACTATTGCATACATTAAACTACCAACCATACTAGCATAGGGTATGTGAATCATGTTCTCACGCTCTTCAATAGAAGTAGGAGACATAGTACCTTTAACTTGAAATGAGAAGCCATGGTGTACTTACAGACTTCGATCGCCGTTGATGTTGAATTTCTGAAGTACCTTCTTCAAATACCCCTTTTACATCAAGCTAACCTTGTCACCTTTTCAGTCTCGCTCAATCTCCATGCCTAGCAACTTCTTCACTTCACCCAGATCCTTCATCTCGAACTCAGAAGGCAAGTCCTTCATTTTGTCAATCACGGATCTGCTCTTAGAAGCGATGACCATATCGACCATATCGTTCACATACAACAGTAGATAGATGTACTCTCCACCCGGTAGCTTGTTGTAATACACACATGGCAGTAATGACTTCGTGTTTACCTCTTGTCTCTCATGAAACTGTCAAAATGCTAATATCACTGTCTAGATGATTGCTTTAATCCATAAAGCGATTTCTTCAACTTGCATATCATATTTTCTTTTCCTGCAATTTTGAACCCTGTCGGCGGAGACATGTAGATCTCCTCTTCAATAACGCTATGGAGAAAGGTGGTCTTCATGTTGAGCTGATCAAGATCCAACTCGTACTATGCTACTAGTGCTAGCAAAATCTGAATAGATGAGTGTTTCACAACGGGTAAGAATACTTCGTTGTAGTCAATGCCTTCTTGTTGTGCATAGCCTTTAGCGACTGATTGGTAGTGAAAAGTGCATTTTTATCATTACATTTACCATCACATTTTCATATTTATTCATATAATCATACACAATTAACTAATATTTTATTATTTATTGTGTGCAGGCCTTGAGAAATAAAAATAAAGAAATAAAGCCTCAAAAGAAGCCCAAAAGCCCATATTCAAGCCCAATACAAAAGTTACAATTATCAAATGTCAAAATTGCAATTACCCAAGGGCAATAGTTGCAAATACTAAAAGAAGAGGGAAGGATAGACTTCTATTCAACCCTAAATATTTGCAGGATGAGGATAAAAGCTAAAAGAAGAGAAGGAAATTCGTGGAAAAGATTTGGGATCTAGGTAACTTGCTTCCCAAGTTATATCTAAATCCCAAGATAAAGAGCCAGGATCAAACTTCCAGAAGCAAAAGCCCAGATGGACGGACCAGGGGAAACCACGCGCGAAAGCGCGTGGCCAGCCGCCACCACCAGGCTGCGAAAACGCGGCCCAAGCCGCGTTTCCGCGGTAATCCTGCCTTATCCCGGGACCAGTTTTCGTGGGAGAGTTGTGTTAAGACTCTACCTCCTTCTGCGCCTATAAATACCCCTGCAGACGCAACACAGAGGGCGTACAGAAAATACAGAGCAGATTCTAGGGTTTCTTAGGCTAACTTGTAGTTTAGGTTAGATTTTATTTTCGTTTTTCTTTTGTAAATTTTGTAACAGAGAGTGGAGGAAGCTTTCATGGAGGAAGGAGTCCATGCTTGTACTGAGGTGACAGCGGTATAAGCCTACTTTTCTTCCATTGTTAATGAAATCACTTGAGGTTTGTTTTCTTTTATTCTTGTTTAATCTTGTGTTTTCTCTGTTCTTGTTTACTTCTGTTATTTCTCTCTAATGTTTTGTGAACCGTGAGATCTGATTGCTTCGAGACTGCCTAGCCAAAGAAGAGCACTTGATGGCCTATGGAGATGAACAATTCTTCTTTAGATTGTCTTTTCTTTTCATAGTGTAGGTAGCGAAGGTGGACGATCCTATACGCCATACTTGCACGCCTTCCAAGACAAGGTAAGTCGTCGCGAACAGATCAAAGATAAGCAAGGTAGAAGAAGTTTGTACGTGTTATAGTTTCTTTCTTTTTATTTCTTTAATTTAGATCACACTACCATATTCTCAATTTCTTTTCTTCACTTCCATTGTAAATATCACTTCTTCTCCATCGTCTTTCTTTCTAACTTAACATTAAAATAATAAAAACTTTAGAGATAACTTATTGACAAAGCTTCCATCGCTAGTCCCTCCTAGAGGATCACGACCCGCATAGCCACTGCTACCGCGGATTAGAATTGAGCACCTTGCGCATCTTGTTCTAAATCTAAACTTCTATATTTTGTGTGCAGGTAAAATCTCAATCAAAACAACGACCAATCTGACTTTGTAGTGTACAGTATCACCATCGAGAGATCCTTGTTTCTTTGCGAACACCCACTTACAATCGATCGCCTTCTTTCTCTTGAGCAACTCTGACAGTTCTGAAGTGTTGTTCTTATGTAGAGAACTCATCTCTTCCATCATGATATCCTTCCACGTCTTGAATTCTGAATTGATTTCAGCTTCCCTATATGTAGACATGATTGCCTCCTCAATGACTGAGAGAGCATAGGCCACGATCATGTTAGTAGTGAGGCAACTGGCTTTACGTGGATTTCTCCGGGTTCTTTCAACTGCAATGAAATATTGGACATCACCCATAGCATGTTCTTGATCATCATTATCATCATCAGCATCCTGATCGGTTACATCATCACCACATGTGTTCCTACAGTTATGATCACAAATGATACTGATCTTTCTAGAGACAGTGAAGTAGCATCCTCTCTACCTGTTGCGATATCCCTTAGGTCTTTTCACTCTCCACCTGCTGAGAGTCTGTAGGCTTTGCCATTGAAGCCTTGTCATTCGTGACATCTCTGCTCAAGATAAATTTTCTGTCCTTCGGATTTCAAATTTTGTAGCCTTTTACACTTTTTTAAATCCTACGAACATATCCTTTCTTGCTCTTGGGTCTAACTTGTCTTCCTTGACATGATAGTAGGCTGGACACCTAAATACCCATAGCAAACATAATCCTGAGCAACTTTTCCTGATCGAACTTCTAGAGGAGTTTTTTCTCCTATCGCAGACGAGGGCAACCTGTTAACAAGATAGCAAGCACATGCCAATGCCTCAGCCCAAAAAGATTTTGATATACTGGCATTGGATAACATGCACCAGTCTTTCTCTAGCAAGATCTTGTTCATCTGTTCAGCTACCCCCATAGTGTTGCGGTGTTACTCTAACTGTGAAATGTCTTTTTATGCCCTCATCGTGGCATAGTTGTAGAAAAGGATCGCTTGTATACTCTCTTCTATTATCTGAACGGAGTACCTTGATCTTCCTTCTCGTGGCCTTCTCCAGTTCCTTTTTCACTCTACAAATAACTCCAGGACTTCTCCTTTGTGCTTCATGGTTATATCCAACACTGCTTAGAATAATCTATAAAGAAACACAAAGTAGTGGTTATGTTTAATAGATGTCATTTGGTAGTCCCTAGATATCTGTGTGAACATAATCTAGAATTCCCTCAGTGGAATGAGCCGCGATGTCGAATTTCATCTTGATCTTCTTTCTGATGACGCAATTTTCACAAAAATTCAATTTGCAGGTATTTGCACCTTTCAATAAATCTTGCTTTGCAAGAACTTACAAAAACTTTTCTCCTCTATGTCCGAGCCTCATATGCCAAAGCCATGTGCAATCATCATCTGAATTTATAGAAGTTGTCACTTGCCTTGTAATCATACTATCCATCAAGTAGTAAAAGTTATTGTGTTGGACGCCCTTCAAAATCACCATCGAGTCTCTAGTCATCTTGAGAATACCATCTCTAATAAATACTTCAAGCCCCAATACTTCTAAGGCAGCAACAGAGATAAGATTCTTTTTTAATTGAGGTACATACCTCACTTCCTTCAATTCCCGCACCATCCCATCGAACATCTTTATAAGAACCGTACTTGTCCCTTCCATGTTACATGGGCGATCGTCAGCTATGACAATAGAACAACCATTTAGATTCTCAAAGCTATAAAACCAATCCCTATTGAGACATACATGATAAGTAGCTCATGTATCTAACATCCACTCAGACTCACCTGAGTAACTAATAGTAGGAGTAGTAACTGAGAACGAAAATACCGTTGAGTCTGAGTCCGATCCACCTGCTTGTGAAGTACTATCTGATAGGGTATTGATCACCCGTGCGAGATTTGGATCTTCGACTCCTTATTCTTATCTTTGATTCTTGTACAATCAACCTTCCAGTGCCCTAACTCTTTGCAGAAGGTGTACTGGTTCTTCTTCAGATATCTAAAACTCAGTCTGGACTTCGATCTACCACGATCGTCTTTACCCTTCTCACTGAAACTCCTGCCTCTTATCGTCAATGCTTCTGCTGAAGTACTCTTGGAAGAAGACTACTTGTCCTACCTCCTCACTTCGCAATTTACAAGAGCAGCTGACACATCACTATAGTTAAGTGTTTTTTTATCGTTGATCAAAGTTAGGACGAAGGTTCCGTACTCTTCATTAGGAAGAGAATTCAGAAGAATCATCATCTTATCCTCTTTTTCTATCTCCACATCCACATTAACTGGGTTTGCAAGAAGTTTAGTGTAGTTATTCTTGTGATAATCAATGGAGAGTCCTCTCTTAAACTGGAAGCGGTAAAGCCTTCTCTTTAGAGGCAATCGACTTTTGATGCTCTTCGTCAGATACTTCTTTTTGAGGATCTCTTACATCTTTCCAGTGGAAGTCTTATCACAGTACATGATACTTGATGTCTTGTATCAAACAGGACCTAATGACGCCACACGACGTCCGATTCATCTTGTCCCAGTCTTTCTCGGATGTCTCCTCCTGCTTTTCTTCAAAACGTAGAGTCTTCGAGGTTTGATGTCGTCAGGGCATCCGTCACCTCGTATCTCTGCATCCTGAAATTATTCGTTCCGTCAAACTTCACAACATCAATCTTTGTCGGAAGATGACTCATAGAGTTTACTGGTGATTACTATCTCCGACCATCTCCTCAGTAGATTCCTCAAAGCAATACGGAAAATGATTAGTGAAAATAAATGGAAATGGAAATATCATATTTTTACCTCCAAACCAAAACTATAAACAATATCCAAAGCGATATGCTCCACCCGAACGAAACTCTCTGTCAAACCCGAAAAGCTCTGATACCACTTGTTCGAATCTCAAAAATAGAGAATAGCAACACACCAGAGAATAATCGTCAATTGCACAAACAAGAAAAAAAAGGAAAGAAAGTGAGAATATACAATTTAACGAGGTTCAACAATTGCATACGCCCCTGGAGCAGAAGGGGAGAGAGATCTTATTAATCAATCGATTACAGGATATAATAGTTAGGAACAATATCCCTCTTTATATAGCCAGAGAATCGTTGAAGAAAAAGAAGCCAACAGATCTAAACTCGGATTAAAAAAGAACCCATAATCATGTTAGTAAAACCAGAATGGGTGTCCCGATCGACCGGATCCATGATGTGGTCGATCATCCAGTCGATCGCTAAGCATCTACGCAAGAGCCCTACTCTCTGTTGACCTCTGGCACTACAGTCGGTCGACTTGGCGATCGACCGCTGTCTTCTGTTACCGCTGCTTCTTCTGTGCAGTTGACCGAGCAGTCGACCGTACCTCTCTTGAGTATGTTTTGTGCATGGCCGGTCGACTGACCCTCTGCCTTCACCTGGGAATTAGTCTTCTCCACGCACCTTTGAACTTCGATCTTTGTGTTATCTTCTCTGATGAGTTAAAAAACTCTACAAACTAGGTTTTACACTCTCTCTCCCCATAGTAGATGGGTTTAAACAAAAGAATATGCACATGCTAATCAACTTCAATGTGAATCAATTAAAGATAATAAATAGGTTATGCAGACACTATATTCTATGCTTAATATTTAAACTAGCACCTTAAAAGAAAATAAATACACACAATCTCACTTTTGTGGACAGAAGTTAAAATCGATAATATCTCATATATTGAATATTGGACTTCAAAGTAACTAATTGAAATTAGAAACATACCTACTAAGAAGTACACTTGACCTCAGTGTTCTTGTAGAGTCAATAGCTGTGTAGCTCTAAGTTTCATGGCTCCAACGCCCCGAGAACCGCTCGAATCGGACTCCAAATGGCCAAGAGACAGCGTAAAAACTAAGCCCGAAGTACTAGTAGGTTTGTTCTGCAAACGGACCTGAGACTGTAGTTGCGGGTCGAGTTGACATAACAGCGGGTCGGCACTATAGCAGATGGATCTGGGTACTATATCAATTGCATTCTGGCTGATGAATTAAACCCAACTTTCCTTAGTGAATTCGAGTCGGGTTAGTTGAGCACGCAAACCGAACCTGACCTGATGCTAAACCAGACAGTGAGTTTGTTGAGCCTTATATTTTGATGATGAATAACAAACCATCCATATTGTACTAATTGCTTATTGAGTGTGTAGTTTAAGATTCATAAATACTCAAGCAAATTGGTGTCATTGAAGAAGGATGGAAGGTCTAGAGCTTATAATGCAAATCTGTAAGGAGAAAGGTGGATTGAGAAGCTCTTGCTTCATACAATCCACTACTCATATTTGTTCTCCTTATATTATTTATGTTATTTAGATTTACTCCATATTAATTTTTAATCACTTATTCACCCCCTCTGAGTGTTTTTCATTTGGTATCAGAGCAGGTCTCCATTTTATTTGGTCAATAACCAAGGAGCAAACGTCTATGGCAATAGAGTCTAATGGAGTTTGTCTAGAAGGACAATCGACCAATCAACCACCTCTCTTCAATGGCAACAACTTTATTGAAAAGCTAGAATGAAATTTTTCTTAAGATGCATTAATATTGATATCTTGAATGTTGTCTTAAAAAATTTTGTTGAACCCACAAGTCAAGCTTCGACGGATGAGAAAAAGAAGTTAATAATGTTCAATGTGAAGGTTAGGAATGCTCTTCAATGTGGACTCACACCAAACAAGTTTAATAGAGTTTCTACTTGTGTAACTATTTTTGATATTTGAGAAAAATTATGCATTACTCATGAGGTTACACCCCCAAGTGAAGGAATCCATGTAAATAGTTTGGTTTATGAATATAAATTATTTAAAATGAATGAAAATTAGTCTATTAATGCAATGTTTACACATTTCACTACTATTACTAACTCATTGATTCTCTTGACAAGGTTTATACAAATCAAGAGTTGAACTACAAGATGATACGATCTCTTACGGCGATTTGGGAACTAAAAGCTACGACAATCGAGAAAGCAAATGATCTCACCAAACTTATCATTAATTCTCTCATTGGTAACTTGAAGGTGCACGAAGTACAACTCAAAAGAAAGGAGAAAAAAGGACAAGGAGGAGTCTTCTTCCAAAAAGAAGACGATTGCATTCAAAGGAAATCAAGATTATTGGATGGAAGCGACATAAACATCAATCAAAAAGTTATAAATCTTTCAAGAAGGATGTTAAAGTATATAAGAAAGAACAAGAATTTTAGAAGAAAAAATTCTAACAAGTTTTCTTTTAATTCAGGAAAATACTTTGATTGTGGTGAACCGAGGCACATAGCAAAGGATGGCCCTAAACGAAAGGAGAAGCAAAAGAAGTGCTCAAACTTCAAGAAGAATGAGATATTATATGTTGATTGGGATGAGTCGGAGCCAAGTGACTTGGATAGCAATGACGAATCGACTCAACTTGTTCTCCAACCCCAATGTTTGTTACATGGCAAATGAAGATGAGGTAAAATTCAATTCTGATTCCGAAGAACCTCTTTCATATGATGAAATAGAAGATGTATTTTATGAGCTTAATCATGAATATAAGAGCTAGCTAAAATATTTTCTACTCTTAAAAAATTGCAGGATTCTAAATTATGTGGTTTGACTTATTCTATGAATGATGCTATTTCTACAAAAAAAAAATTGATATTGAAAATGAAAAGAAACAACTTTTGGATCAAGTTGATATTTTAAAAGCTTTTTCTTTGAAAAACAAAAATAATTTTGCTAGAAAAAATCAAATGAATTTTCATGATAAATCTAGTACGTCATTCTATACTCATCATCATGCTCTATCTTATAAGAGAATATTTGTTTGCACTTATTATTTACGAGATGGTCATATCTTAACTTATTGTAGGGTTAAAAATAATCTTTATTATTATGGTCTAATGTGGTTGCCTAAGGGAACCAAGAATACTAACATGAAAGGACCCAAGATATGGATACCTAAATCTACAGTTGATTCACATCTTCTAAGGACACTCCCAAGTAAGATGTAGAGAATTTTGATATCTTGATAGTAGTTGCTCACATCATATGACCAATAATAAAAATCTATTTGCAGCTCTATCAAAATTCGAAGGAGGCAGTGTCTCCTTTGATTGCAGTAAAAAAGGTAAAATTATTAGATGTGGTAATGTTAGTAAGAAACCATCAACTATTATTGAAGATGTTTATTTGGTTAAACGTTTGAATCATAATCACATTAGTATTAGTCAACTGAGTGATAAAGGCTATGATATTATTTTTACAGCAGATAAATGCATTGTTAATTTTGAAAATAATATTATTTTTTTGGTTTTAAGTTCTAACGTTTATACCTTTGAGATGGATGAACTTGTAGATAAAAAAGTAAGGTGCCTTGTCGCGTGAACAATGATGTTTGGCTTTGACATATTAGTCTTGGACACGCTAACATAGAGTTAATCTCAAAGCTAAACAAGAAAAGTTTGGTAAGAGGTTTGCCAACTTAATCTTTGTGAAAGATACTCCTAGTGAAAATAGCGCAAAAAATAAACAAAATAATTCATTCAAATCCAAGAACGAGGTATCATCTTCTAAACAATTGTAATTACTTCACATAAATTTATTTGGTCCTATGAGAGTTGCCACACTAGGAGACAAATATTATGTGCTTGTCATTATTGATGATTTTTCGCGATTTACTTAGGTTATATGTCTTGCAAATAAAAGTGATTAGTTTATTAAGATTTCTCATTTTTTGCAAAAAGGTTGAAAAAGAAAAAGGTTTGAAAATTGTTAAGATCCGTAATGATCATGGTGAAGAATTTGAAAATGAATTTTTTTGATTTGTTTGAAAAATGATATTTCACATATATTTTTCGCACCAAGAACATTACAACAAAATAGTATTGTTGAACGAAAGAATCTTATTATACAAGAATGGAATTCATGCACTATGTTAAACTCTTATTATTTGTCAAAATATTTTTGGGCGGAAGATGTCAACACTGTTTGATATGTTTTAAACGTGCTTTTTTCGACCTATTCTTAAAAAAACCCAATATGAGTTTTACTTTGAAAACTCTCTTGATATTGGGTATTTTCAAATTTTTGGATGTAAATGTTTTATTCTCAATACTAAGGATAATTGTGACAAATTTAATTCTAAAATTGACATTAGTTTATTTTTATGATATGCTTCAAAGAGTAAGGCTTATAAAGTCTTCAACAGAGAACACTTGTAATTGAAGAATCTATAAATGTTACCTTTGATGAATTTATTTTTTTTTTGTTCAAGAATGTGACTCTAAGGGATGATGATGAAGAAGGTGTGGATGGGTCAAATGAATTGTATATCAAAGAACCATGTACAATTGTACCGCACTGACTCGGCGAAGTACAGAGACGCTACTGCGACGTATATACGTAGCTCGAAAATACCCTCACATATATACGCTAAGTATCAGTACAGGTAAGAATCAGAGTATGAAAGTACGTAGTGTATTATACATTCTAACAAAAAAGTACAATTACAAAATTATTATGAGTCGTGATATAATATTATAGGTATATTACATCACCCGGAGGCACAAAAGTATGATTTACAATATGAACAATATAAAAGAAGCTCACGAGCTACAGGAGAAATATGTAAGCTGATCAAGAGGAACTGGACAGAAATGAGCTATAGCTGGTCAGCCTGCTCCACAAGAGAAGCTCGATCCTCGGCGGACGGGTTCACTTCGATCCAAGCTCCAGGATCTGAACATGCATGTCCAGGAGAGTCAGAAAGCTACCCAACAAGTGGTAAAATGAGTGCTAAGTAACGTGCACAAGTAAATACACGTGTATCGATAAAACCGACTCAAAAAGCATGCATCAAAAATCGTGTCATGAGCATACACACACAAGCATGAAATGAGACATCAAGTAATATATTATACGCAGATGTGACAAAATCAGTTACACGAGCTCAGTTGATAGATTCATGAGATTAGTACGTCGGAAGAATAATTCAAATAACAAAATCCTTATATATATACACCATATATCTCATGTCCCCATCGATTGAGTGCATACAATCCGAGTTGCCCTCAAATAACGGAATAAGAGAACAACATGAACAGGTACCGTGAAGTATGTTGGGTACCCAAGTCATACAGAGAAGCAAGAAGCAGTAAATATAAATGGTAACCAAAGAATCTGTATAAAATCAGGAGCAAGCAAGTCAGGAGATTAATTACAATAGTATAAGTGTAATATCAAGAAAGAGACATGCAGTATATTACACAAGTGGTGAGAAAGGTATATAAATAGCATAAATAATAATAACAATAGAAGTAATAATAATAAATATCAATAAATCTGAATTAAAATTCGACACACAAAATCAGATAAATTCAAAATCTGATAAAACCAAATGTGAGAAAATTAGCTATAAAACACAATTTACGGCATCATGAAACTAGTACGTCTAAGAGATAATCCAAACAAGAAAACCCTCATATATATACACCTTATATCTAATGTCACCATAATCTGAGCCTATCAACCCAATTTGCAAAACGACATGAAATTCGATAAAACACCGATGAATTATTATATTAGCATTTTACTATTATTATTATTACTCATCTGACCCATATATTTAGGTATGTCCCAGCGTACGTCCCAATACACATGCATCCATATATAAGTAAGTCGATGTTGGTTATTGAAAACTGATGAGAAAATCAACGAATTATGTTTACAATGGGTCTCGTGCATACCCGAGACAAATGGCCCAGGTTGTTCTGTCACTGATACGGAACCTACCGCTAGGCGTAGTAGGAGAGGATCTTATTGTATGCCTTGGGAAGGAGGTATAGTAATCGAGGTGTCAGCACACCACACAGAACACCTGGAGACCCACAGGTAGAACCGAAAGATTTTAGTTACACAACATCCCTATACCATTGTAAACACAATGGCAATTTGAAGTCTATTAGTTTTTCCCGATCCAATGTAAGTTATCCTTTTTATTAATTTATTTTATAATTATCAATATAAAAAAATGAGCATGAGCATAGTACAGGAGAAACATGTGTAACATCTAGTTCCCAGAATACATACTTAGATACGTGTTCTAATTTTTTGATTATATTTTTCAATTTAGTTTCCGTATTTATTTTTATTTTATGATTATTTATGTTATTGTTTTGCATTGAATCTAGATTCGTGGATTCGGAGTCAACCCTAGTCTGAACTTAGGACCTGTTCCCATTGTATCGCTCGATTTGATCTTTTCGGTAGTTAGATTTGATCGATTTCAGTTTCAAACATTATTTTTCAATATTTTAGGTTTCTCATGATTTTTTGAAATTTTTTTAATTAAATTGCAAAATCTTCAAAATCGGTGTCAACCGGTATCGCTGGTCGATTCCAGGATTTTTAATTTACAAACATAGTTGAATTTCTGAAATTCGCTTTCACACTATTTCTTAGAATCACACTTTCTACTTCAGTATATTTTTGGAGATTTTTTGAATTTATCAAAGTTCGACCGATTTCGATGTCGACCAGTATCGTCAGAAGATTCCAGAATTTTTGATTTGAAAACGGTATTGAATTTCTTAAATCTAATTTTGTCATGTATCTTAAAATAATATTTAGTATTTTTGAGAATTTTTGAAAAGCTTTTCGAATTACTCTAATTTTCCCTTTTTTCAATGTTTTCGGTGTTTTCCCAAATCCGGGATATATCTCCGAATATTTTCTTTTCTTTCTTCTTTCTTTTCTCTTTTATTCTCCTCCACATCTTTTTTCTTCTTTTCCTTTTTCTTTTCTTTTTTCGTCTTTCTTTTTTTCTCCTCCACACAACACCCTATCTTCCCCCTTTTCCTTTATATTTTACTTCTTTCTTCTTTCTTCTTTCTTTCTTTCTTTTCTTCCTTCTTCCCTAGCCAGCGACCCACGCAGCAGCCCTCTCCTCCTCCCTCTCTCCTTCAAAATACTCTTCCTTCTCTCTCTCTCAATGTAACGGTCCCAGTAAAAATTTTCCATTTAATCACAATCATCTCGTATAATCCAAACGTGGGGCCCATCAAGGTATAATACTTCCAATATAATCATCAGAACTCTTCACTATACATCAGAATTTCTATTAAGATAACATCGAGACTTATCATGTTAACACCATGGTTCGAAAATCTATAAGAAACACAGTCTATAATTACCATATCAAGATATATATACATACACAGTTAGAGTCCAACACCAGGTCCTTTAAAAATTACAAGTCAAGGGTGATACCCAGCTAAAGTACGCATGTTTATACAAAATCATATACATAACAAAAGTAACTTCTAAAACAGTGGTCCCGGTGATGATTGCCCGCGCAATTGCTCTTAAGCGGGTCCCTTGCCCTTGTTCAAACCTGTAGGTGGAGTTAGAATAGAGTGAGCTTGACGGCTCCGTGAGTAAAACAATAGTTAAATATGCCAATCAAGTAGGTATACATGGCTAAATTATCCGGTTTACATGTGTGTCGTTATACTATTTTTATAGGATCTTATAATTTACCAGGAACCAAAACAGAACACTGTAACAAGGCCTTACTAGTCGACTAGGCCACCCTATAGTCGACTAAGGCTAACTGTAAGTCGACTAATTCTGAAGCTATAGTCGACTAATTTTGCTCCACACGTATCTGCTTCTCTACTAGCAGCCAGGAATTTATGTAGTCGACTACCCTCCTTGGTGTAGTCGACTAACTCAAGTACTAGTCGACTTGAAGGTTCCCTATAGTCGACTAATTCTGGGTCAAAAGTTGTGTTACTCTCTGTATGTCACCGATAGTCGACTACCCTCCTGGTGTAGTCGACTAATCTAATATATTAGTCGACTAGTAAGTTGACTCAAGTCGACTAATTCTGCCCAAAACAGATTGTTAACTTTCTGTTTGCTCTCTGTATCTGGGATTAGTCGACTACAGTCTATATGTAGTCGACTAATCCTGCTATCCAGCAGTTTATCTGCCTAATTATCACACTTATAGTCGACTATCCCAGGGACCAAGTCGACTACCCTACATAGAAATTGCCTGCTAAGAAGTGATCCCAGCTTAAATGTTAAGGATTTATGTATGGTTATATCATAGGATTTCTATCTTAGTAATATCCATATACATATAACATAATCTCCCCTTCTACGCCTCCGGTTCAACCCGGTCCCTTCCTCCGTAAAATCTCCCCTTCTACGCCTCCGGTTCAACCCGGTCCCTTCCTCCATTACATACAATATATAATCTCCCCTTCTACGCCTCCGGTTCAACCCGGTCCCTTCCTCCAACACATCATACCATCATATAATATCAATATGCAAGACATATAATAATATCATGGATTCATAAACAAAGTAGTAAGTACTTGCGGAATTGAAAACACATGAATCTTTATGAGGTAGCTAGCATCTCTTGATATCACAAACTATGCATGATCCCAAAAATATTCATAATGTCAAGTACTTGTTTATCTCTTACGTTTTAGTTCATTTCCTACTTCATTCTACTCATCATATTATTAAGATTAACATGTTCTACTCACCCTTGAAGTGGTATGATTTTGCTGGTTTTTGGCTGCAGATTCGGGCTGTTTTGGGGCTGTTTTGCGGCTGCCTTTAGCTATTGTTGATGTTGCTTTTAACTGCTGCTGCTGCTGCTCCCTTGCTGCTGCTGCTGCTGTTGCTTTGCTGCTGCAGTTGCTGCTGCTTTGCTGTTGCTTTTGCTGCTGCAGTTGCTGCTGCTTTGCTGTTGCAGGAAAGAAAAGAGAGGGAGGGAGTTTGTGAAGAGAGAGTTTTTGATCCAAAATGCTTTAATCCTCTTCAACCCCCCTCTATTTATAGCCTCTAACTCTCCATAATAATGTGCCATGTGTCCCCTATACATCCCATCAAGTCTACTCTACTCCATGCCCTATGCCAAGCTCCATGTCTCTCCCCCCTCTCCATGAGGTACAAGCATGGTGGGGATGGTGGTAAGTTGACCATGTGGGGGTATTCTTATACCTATATACATGGATGTATAAATACTTATGTATACACTTGTTTATACATACTCATATAATAAGCATGGCTTACTAAGATATCATGCATGCATACTAATCCCATTACCCCTTATGATTATTTAGGAAAAGAAATGCTTTAATTAAGGCAAGCGTTACACTCAATCTCTTTTTCTCATCCTCATTCTCGAACTTCACACTCTCACTCTATCTCTCTCTCTCTTCTCTCCTCCATCGACCATGGTCGGCCTCCTCCAACACCAGCGCCTCCTCCGGCGAGTCCCCTAACGCCAGCGACCCTAGGTGTGACGGGGGCAGCCTCCTCTCTCCCCCAAGCTCCTCTTCCATCTTCAACTACTCGACCACCAAGATCCACATCTCCACCTTCTTCATCATCACCATCATCATCACATCCCCCCCAACATCAACACCTCCAGCAATCCACCCTGGCCGGTGTCCTTGCTCTGGCGCCCCCCAACACTCTCCCTTCTCCTACAATTTCTCTCAATCTCCTCCTCCTCTCCCAATTTTTCTCATGTCATCTTCATCTCCTTCTTCTAAATTAAACTCCACCTCTCAATCCAACTACCCACGACCCAAATTCCATCTTTATACAACATCACCACCACCATCACAATCTCCTCCTTCCTCTCCCTCCAATTTCATCATCACCACCTACTTTCCTCTCCACCACCACCAAATCACCATAACCACCATCACTAATCCCTCCCCCCCACTCCTCCATTTGGTCGAACCCACCACCAGGCCCAAGCCCGGCCTCCTCCCTTGGCCAGCGGCTGGCCGGCGCACCACTGGGCCGACGGCGCTGGCCCTGACCCTGGCCATGAACCCAGGTGACGGCTGAGCTGCCGTGACCTGTCTACCCTCTCTCCCACTGGGCCGGCGGCGCTGGCGCTAGCCCTGGCCGTGAGCCCAGGTCACGGCTGAGCTGTCGTGACCTGTCTCTCCTCTCTATTTGACTCTCTCTCCCCCCTGCAAATCACTCTCTCTCTCTCTAATTCTTTCTCTCTTGGTTTTCTCTCCCTTCTCTCTCATTCTCTATTAAAATAATATATATTATTAAATATTGGTGATACGTGCTCGTGTTCTTGGGATTATAAATTTACGGTGATTTTTCAAAGATTTATAGGCGAGTGTTCTCGCCTCTCTTTTTGGGTCTCCCCACTTCGACAGTTTAGTTGTATTTTCGGAGATTTATGTATTTATTACCCCGCGTTGTAAATTGTATTTTATTTTATACTGTGCATTTGTATTTGTATGGGGCCGAGTGCTTAGGACTGTACATATATTATGCATGCGACGGATACTTGTATAACGGTAGTTTACTTCCTATACATATATTATGCATGTGATGTTGTCTATTACTGCTTTATTATATGCGTGTGTTCGGCGCTAACACTCCTGCAGGTATTATACCCAACCTTCAGGCTGCGTTCAGCCTCCGGGCTTTCTATACCCAACCTTTGGATTGCGTTTAGCCTCTGAGCTCTCATGCTCCACCTGGTAGGCGAGTTTAAATGCACATCGCTTTCCTGCTAACTCCGCTCGAGTTTAGTTACGTCGTGAGCGATAGTAGTACTTTATCGTGGCATCGTTACAAGTGGTAACTATAGCGAGCGTGATAGCCTCTAGCGCTGTATGCTAGCCTCGCTCCAGCTTGTCTAGCTTCGCTTGTTTGATTGCTAGCCATTATTGCCTGTCATGTTCTATTTCATGTTTGTGTGTGTTTGGTACTAACACCTACTGCAGGGACTTCAGCCTCCGGGCTCTCGCCCACTCCCTCGAAAGAGGAGTGCGCTTAGACCCTCTGGGTCTCTCAGCTCCGCCTGATGGGTGTGCTCAGCACTCAGCACTTTATCATCATTTAAGAGAAACTCTGTCGGATTTTAGACTTGCATTTTAAGCCGAGTCGTCCTAGTAGCCCCGCCAAGCGCTTTAGTGATTAAACATTGTTCGCTTGACATGCCTCCAGCTTACTTAACTCTATTTGATTGTGCTTGACTATCATGCTCTATATATTCTTCTGCTGGCTGTGAAGAGTTTGAAATGTTAATTATATGTTTTCCAGTATCATGTCACCTGACCTGTTAATCACCCGACAACTGATATCTGACTCCTGACTTGTTACCGGTATCATATCTCATGTACCTGAACCCAAAGGGATGGCGAGTGGAGCTAAGTGTCACACGGAGCAAAGTGCCACGCCACACACATAGTGGGAGCCACCTCTTGATATCTGTGAGGGTCACCTCTAGGTATCCATATCGCATCCTCTTTGCACCTGTTACCCGGAATGCACATGGTATGAGCTAAAGCTAAGTGCCACACGGAGCAAAGTGCCCCACCACATGCAAAGTGCCACACCACACATGTGGTGGGGCCACCTCTTGGTATCGGTGAGGGCCACCTCTAGGTATCCACTACCGCGTTCGTGGTTTTTTGCCTTCCTAATCCAGCACCTGATATGTAACAATAATAATATTAGGAGCGTGAGATATTTGGTCTCTCCTTCGTTCGGGTACTAGTACTAACATATCAGATCCAAATACTGAAGTACACATCTTAGTACGGACTACTAGTGATGTGAAACACTAGTAGAGAGATGATTGAAATAGCAAACGATACTGATGTTTATTATTAGATAGCCTAAATGTAGCACATTAATTTACTCTTGCATATGAAATGCCTTGTTATTATAATCCAACAATTCATACTATATAACTTTAGCTGGACATCCTGTTTTACTAAATATGGTTCTAGGTTGCCACACGGGATTTCCTGACCTCTTATTTACTAATTGTACTGGCATGCTTGTGACTCAACACATGACCCTGTATCAGATAAAACTTAATTACCAAATGGTAATAAAGTCAGGAGAGGGTGTTATTGAATTACTTCCTCATCTGAATAATGGTGTTCGTATATCAAAGTTCGGATTGGGTTCTTCTGGTGTAATACCCCTAATCTAATAATACTGTATTTTAATTTTTCACAAGTATTTATTTTGATTTACCGATTATTTTAATTAATCAAGTTAATTTATTTCTCTCTTGATTATTATTGTTGAGTATGCAAATTATTTTCAGATAGTAAATGGAAATTTGAATTTTATGTTTGCCACTATTTATTATTGACATTTCTTTTGCTAATTATTATTATTGATATTATTTGTGTTACTATTAATTGTTTATTTAGTTTGATATTCGTATTAGTGTTAATACTAATCTTGGTGGTGGTGGTGGTGTCTCCTTGTTTAGCTTCTCACCCTATCCCTATTTAACCGTTTGGATCCTACCCATTAGCATACCCGTTCATCCATTGCCCATCCAACCCGTTATTTGTTAACCCAATAACACATACCCAATACCTATTTACTTATTTGGATCCTAACCGTTTGCCTAGACCCAAATCCACTAACCCATTATGTGATCCTATATAATATCTCTTTCCCTAAACCCTAACATATTCTTAACCTAGATCTATCTCCTCTTCTTCCAGCCGTCAACACAACAGCACCACACCCCAGGCCTTCCTCTGCTCCTTGCGCAAGCACCAGCAAGCAGCACACCCCGGATCCCCTTTGGCCTCCTCCTCCACCCGCGCATCCAGGCCGAGCACCCGGCTACCACAGCCGCCCCTCATCGCCATGGCCTGCCGCGCTCAGGCCGAGCAACCCCCCTCCACGCAAACCTCCAGCGCCACCTGAAATCCCCCCTTTTTCCTGGCAGCACAGCAGCAGCACGACGGATCAGATCCAGGCCGATCAACAGATCAGATCTGTAGCGAGTTTCCCCCTGTGTGCCAGTTCCTTGGCGCGTCCATCAGCGCAGCAACTCCTTGGTCGAGTCCTCTTGGGCGCCTCCACTTCCGTCTCAGACCAGCCCCGGATCCAACAGAGCTCCAGGCTGAGTCTCTTTGGCTGCGCCCCTCACCAGCGCAGCAGCAGCCTACCATCTCCAGGCCGCCACTAGCAGTGCAGCATGGCCCCTTGCTGCGTCCCAGGCCGCCGGAGCTCCTCCCCGACAGCAGCCCCTGGCCGCCTCCCCTCCGGCAGCCCAACAGCCCCTGCGCGCAGCTGATCCAACGGCAGCAGCACAGCCGAATCCTGATCTGGACAGCAGCAGATCTGCTCCTCCAGACAGCGAGCGAGCGACGAGTTCTCCCGATCCACGCCAGCCCGTCGTCGGAGACTGACACGGTGGCCTTCTCCAGCACCTTGGCTACCCTCCTATGCAGTCCAACAGCGAAGAGCGGCGCCACAGCGACCGTAACGGCGACTCGCCCGGCGACGACTAGATTCCCCAATGTGAGTGTCTCTTCCTCCCTCTCTCTTTATTTAATTTCGTGTTTCTAGATGTGTTTATGTGTGTGGTATGAATTAGCATGTGATGTAGAATTTCTATGCATTGATATGTGCAAGAGAGAATATGTATATATATTTAATTGTATGTGAGATCAGGTGTTGGTGTACTTCAGATAAGTGCCCAGGCAGAGGTGTTAGTCGACTAATACCATGTATTAGTCGACTAACACACTTATTAGTCGACTTACCCAGCCTTTTAGTCGACTTGACTACCTCCCAGGAAATAGTTGTGCTCTCTGTTTGTTGCCTGAAATCTCTGTTAGTCGATTTGACACCTATTAGTAGTCGACTAACAGTATGTATAGTCGACTTACCCTAGCCTATAGTCGACTAATTGAGTATCCTGGGAGTGTGTAACTCTCTGTTAACCTGCTAGTCGACTTACCCTAACCTGTTAGTCGACTAACCCTCATCCTAGTCGACTTGTTCATCACCCCTAGTCGACTAACTTGGCTTGACTGCTGTGTATAGCTTCCTTATGGATTGTGGACTTTACCCTTGACCTATGATATTAGATATAGTTGGATGAACATGATTTTGAGGAATAGATATTGATTGTTCTGACTTGACTTGATCTAATAGAACTTAGATGCATATGTATGTTATGATACCGACTGTTGGGATATCATGATTGATCTTAATAGGAGAAGGAATTGTGAATACTTGTGAATCAGAGTTGAATGTTTGAGGGAGAGGATTAGTACTGGATATTGTTATATGTTGGAACAATAATTATTATATTAGATTGCTAGATGTGTAATGGAACTAGATGATTATGGAATTATTGGGAATATGAGTTGGCTGTAACGACTTCGGATCGATCTGGACTTATGTTATTTACATTGAATGATGATCAGTAGTTAGAAATGACTTTATTAGTGAGTATTTGAGGACATATCAGATATGACTGAAGTAGTTGAGTAGATATTCTAGATCACATGTGTTTGAGGATGTTTCCTATTTATATGATTGGGGTATGTGTTTGACTTGTTGATCTCGAGGACAAGCATAGTTATTGATTACACCTATTGACAGAGATTGAGTTATGATGATGGTGACCATTTTCTGTGTTCAGAGCTTATGAGACGGTTGGCTGATAGGTTAGTTGCCATTGTGTTTAGTGCAGATGGATATGAGATTTTGACCGGTTCTAAATTAGACTGTCTATTGAACAGTATCTGGATTCATTATTGTATAAATCTATGTTATTTAAGTTACTGGGAAAAGATTGTTTGACTGTAACACTGTACAGTCCTATTGTTCATCGTATACACGGTTACTGTTACTGTTCACTGTTACTGATATTGTTTTCCGTGTATACGATCACTGATTGACTGTTACTGTACTGTTATTGTTACTGTCACCGTATCGTCCTAGTACTCTGGATAATATTGTCATTGACTGATTTAACTGAATTGAATAAATAATAATGTAAATGGACAACTTATACCGGGATTGGGGAAATTGATGGAGGAGACAGCGTCTGTATTTTGGGTGGACCTAGGATACAGGTTGCGCAGCCGACTGAGGGTTCCACTGCAGGGTTCCTGGGGGATGACTGGCATCCCATCTGTATTGTTACT
This sequence comes from Agave tequilana, assembly GCA_038442645.1. NCBI lineage: Eukaryota > Viridiplantae > Streptophyta > Magnoliopsida > Asparagales > Asparagaceae > Agave > Agave tequilana. The sequence continues at coordinate 69,632 of JAVJIF010021405.1, forward strand.
GTTCCACTGTTTTCACAGTGAGATTACTGTTACTGTTACTGTTACTGAGTACCTAGCGGTACGGCCTGGTTCAGCGCCAGGAAACTGAGGCCGTGGTCCTGGGTATGTACGGGACCCACCTAAAACATGGACAACGTCTCCAACCTATCAGTTTCAATAACTTAGGACTCTGGTTGACACGTGTAGTAAGCGTAGTATGGGATGCGTCTATTACAGGTGGCAATTGGTGTTCGCTGACATAATAAATGAAAATAAACTGTTAATGTATTGTGACTGACTATATCACCTGACTGTACATTTATATTACTGTGATAAACATATAACTATAACCCTGACCAGACTTGGATACCAGCCTAGCGACATATGATAGGTTACCTATTGAGACATCAGTTGCTTGCTTATTATTGATCAGTTGTTGCCTATCTTTATTCGTGTTGTTATTATGTTTATTACAGTTCTTTTATTTATCTGTTATATGGTCTCTTTCATCTGTAGTTGCTCTTATTACTAATTATGCACATTGTTTCTTCTGCACGAGCTGTTTCCCCTTTACACACACACTCATTATGGTCGCGTTCTGACGACCCTGGGTTTGCACGTCCAGCTATTGGACGATTGTTTCTAATGTGCAGGTTTTCGATGAGACGGCACGCCTTGCGAGGAGCTTGGGTCCTCTCCCTTTGATTCTGGTATACTTGCATTTTATTCTTGTTATTATTCCTTGATTCCTGTATATCACCTTTGACTTCTATTCAGCTGTCATTTTCTTCCTGTTATTCATTGCTATCATGTGTAGTCTCATATGTATTGTTGCAGTGATCCTTGCTTATTATAGTTCTGATTTATAGCTTGTTCAGGTTAATTTAGGCTTAGCGTATATACGTGGGGTATTTCCCTTGCGTATATACGTCGCCGACTCTCGTCGCGACTCCGTTTCCGCGTATTTTGGGAAGCGGGGCGTAACAGGGTTTTCTTGGTATCAGAGCCAGGTTCGACATAAAAGAGAACCTAGTTCCTACCTGTAACCTGAGACAGCTATGTTGACACTGCAATATACATATACTATTCATGTGATAATATTGACTCCATTTCGAAATTGATCGTCCTCCCTTTGGAATTCCGATCTTGATCTGTTGATATTCCTGATTCCAACACTTCAATTAGGGTGATTTGGATGTCCATCTTGATTTCATCTTTCTTTCCCATTCATTCCTCCTGATTCTATCTCTTGAGATCGGTTACTTCATGTTGAAGCTGGTAGCAGAGATCAGAGCGCGCAGCGGAATCGTGGTGTCCCAACGAGGCAACGTGGAAGATTGTTGTGTTCTCTCTTAATCTTTGATTTTGTACCATTCCCTACCTTATTTAAATTTCGAGGACGAAATTTTTATTAAGGTGGGTAGAATGTAATACCCCTAATCTAATAATACTGTATTTTAATTTTTCACAAGTATTTATTTAGATTTACCGATTATTTTAATTAATCAAGTTAATTTATTTCTCTCTTGATTATTATTGTTGAGTATGCAAATTATTTTCAGATAGTAAATGGAAATTTGAATTTTATGTTTGCCACTATTTATTATTGACATTTCTTTTGCTAATTATTATTATTGATATTATTTGTGTTACTATTAATTATTTATTTAGTTTGATATTCGTATTAGTGTTAATACTAATCTTGGTGGTGGTGGTGGTGTCTCCTTGTTTAGCTTCTCACCCTATCCCTATTTAACCGTTTGGATCCTACCCATTAGCATACCCGTTCATCCATTGCCCATCCAACCCGTTATTTGTTAACCCAATAACACATACCCAATACCTATTTACTTATTTGGATCCTAACCGTTTGCCTAGACCCAAATCCACTAACCCATTATGTAATCCTATATAATATCTCTTTCCCTAAACCCTAACATATTCTTAACCTAGATCTATCTCCTCTTCTTCCAGCCGTCAACACAACAGCACCACACCCCAGGCCTTCCTCCTGCTCCTTGCGCAAGCACCAGCAAGCAGCACACCCCGGATCCCCTTTGGCCTCCTCCTCCACCCGCGCATCCAGGCCGAGCACCCGGCTACCATAGCCGCCCCTCATCGCCATGGCCTGCCGCGCTCAGGCCGAGCAACCCCCCTCCACTGCAAACCTCCAGCGCCACCTGAAATCCCCCCTTTTTCCTGGCAGCACAGCAGCAGCACGAAGGATCAGATCCAGGCCGATCAACAGATCAGATCTGTAGCGAGTTTCCCCCTGCGTGCCAGTTCCTTGGTGCGTCCATCAGCGCAGCAACTCCTTGGCCGAGTCCTCTTGGGCTCCTCCACTTCCGTCTCAGACCAGCCCCGGATCCAACAGAGCTCCAGGCCGAGTCTCTTTGGCTGCGCCCCTCACCAGCGCAGCAGCAGCCCACCATCTCCAGGCCGCCACTAGCAGCGCAGCATGGCCCCTTGCTGCGTCCCAGGCCGCCGGAGCTCCTCCCCGACAGCAGCCCCTGGCCGCCTCCCCTCCGGCAGCCCAACAGCCCCTGCGCGCAGCTGATCCAACGGCAGCAGCACAGCCGAATCCTGATCTGGACAGCAGCAGATCTGCTCCTCCAGACAGCGAGCGAACGGCGAGTTCTCCCGATCCACGCCAGCCCGTCGTCGGAGACTGACACGGTGGCCTTCTCCAGCACCTTGGCTAACCTCCTATGCAGTCCAACAGCGAAGAGCGGCACCACAGTGACCGTAACGGCGACTCGCCCGGCGACGACCAGATTCCCCAATGTGAGTATCTCTTCCTCCCTCTCTCTTTATTTAATTTCGTGTTTCTAGATGTGTTTATGCGTGTGGTATGAATTAGCATGTGATGTAGAATTTCTAAGCATTGATATGTGCAAGAGAGGATATGTATATATATTTAATTGTATGTGAGATCAGGTGTTGGTGTACTTCAGATAAGTGCCCAGGCAAAGGTGTTAGTCGACTAATACCATGTATTAGTCGACTAACACACTTATTAGTCGACTTACCCAGCCTTTTAGTCGACTTGACTACCTCCCAGGAAATAGTTGTGCTCTCTGTTTGTTGCCTGAAATCTCTGTTAGTCGACTTGACACCTATTAGTAGTCGACTAACAGTATGTATAGTCGACTTACCCTAGCCTATAGTCGACTAATTGAGTATCCTGGGAGTGTGTAGCTCTCTGTTAACCTGCTAGTCGACTTACCCTAACCTGTTAGTCGACTAACCCTCATCCTAGTCGACTTGTTCATCACCCCTAGTCGACTAACTTGGCTTGACTGCTGTGTATAGCTTCCTTATGGATTGTGAACTTTACCCTTGACCTATGATATTAGATATAGTTAGATGAACATGATTTTGAGGAATAGATATTGATTGTGCTGACTTGACTTGATCTAATAGAACTTAGATGCATATGTATGTTATGATACCGAGTGTTGGGATATCATGATTGATCTTAATAGGAGAAGGAATTATGAATACTTGTGAATCAGAGTTGAATGTTTGAGTGAGAGGATTAGTACTGGATATTATTATATGTTGGAACAATAATTATTATATTAGATTGCTAGATGTGTAATGGAACTAGATGATTATGGAACTATTGGGAATATGAGTTGGCTGTAACGACTTCGGATCGACCTGGACTTATGTTATTTACATTGAATGATGATCAGTAGTTAGAAATGACTTTATTAGTGAGTATTTGAGGACATTTCAGATATGACTGAAGTAGTTGAGTAGATATTCTAGATCACATGTGTTTGAGGATGTTTCCTATTTATATGATTGGGGTATGTGTTTGACTTGTTGATCTCGAGAACAAGCATAGTTATTGATTACACCTATTGACAGAGATTGAGTTATGATGATGGTGACCATTTTCTGTGTTCAGAGCTTATGAGACGGTTGGCTGATAGGTTAGTTGCCATTGTGTTTAGTGCAGATGGATATGAGATTTTGATCGGTTCTAGATTAGACTGTCTATTGAACAGTATCTGGATTCATTATTGTATAAATCTATGTTATTTAAGTTACTGGGAAAAGATTGTTTGACCGTAACACTGTACAGTCCTATTGTTCATTGTATACACGGTTACTGTTACTGTTCACTGTTACTGATATTGTTTACCGTGTATACGATCACTGATTGACTATTACTGTACTGTTATTGTTACTGTCACCGTATCGTCCTAGTACTCTGGATAATATTGTCATTGACTGATTTAATTGAATTGAATGAATAATAATGTAAATGGACAACTTATACCGGGATTGGGGAAATTGATGAAGGAGACAGCGTCTGTATTTTGGGTGGACTTAGGATACAGGTTGCGCAGCCGACTGAGGGTTCCACTGCAGGGTTCCTGGGGGATGACTGGCATCCCATCTGTATTGTTACTGTTCCACTGTTTTCACAGTGAGATTACTGTTACTGTTACTGTTACTGAGTACCTAGCGGTACGGCCTGGTTCAGCGCCAGGAAACTGAGGCCGTGGTCCCGGGTATGTACGGGACCCACTTAAAACATGGACAACGTCTCCAACCAATCAGTTTCAATAACTTAGGATGCTGGTTGACACGTGTAGTAAGCGTAGTATGGGATGCGTCTATTACAGGTGGCAATTGGTGTTCGCTGACATAATAAATGAAAATAAACTGTTAATGTATTGTGACTGACTATATCACCTGACTGTACATTTATATTACTGTGATAAACATATAACTATAACCCTGACCAGACTTGGATACCAGCCTAGCGACATATGATAGGTTACCTATTGAGACATCAGTTGCTTGCTTATTATTGATCAGTTGTTACCTATCTTTATTCGTGTTGTTATTATGTTTATTACAGTTCTTTTATTTATCTGTTATATGGTCTCTTTCATCTGTAGTTGCTCTTATTACTAATTATGCACATTGTTTCTTCTGCACGAGCTGTTTCCCCTTTACACACACTCATTATGGTCGCGTTCTGACGACCCTGGGTTTGCACGTCCAGCTATTGGACGATTGTTTCTAATGTGCAGGTTTTCGATGAGACGGCACGCCTTGCGAGGAGCTTGGGTCCTCTCCCTTTGATTCTGGTATACTTGTATTTTATTCTTGTTATTATTCCTTGATTCCTTTATATCACCTTTGACTTCTATTCAGCTGTCATTTTCTTCCTGTTATTCATTGCTATCATGTGTAGTCTCATATGTATTATTGCAGTGATCCTTGCTTATTATAGTTCTGATTTATAACTTGTTCAGGTTAATTTAGGCTTAGCGTATATACGTGGGGTATTTCCCTTGCGTATATACGTCGCCGACTCTCGTCGCGACTCCGTTTCCGCGTATTTTGGGAAGCGGGGCGTGACATCTAGAGTGTGGACCCGGTGTCAACTGCCAGTGATATGGGACACATGGAAGGAAAAGATTAGAATAACATGTGACACTGATTGTTATTATTATATGATTAAATTATCCTACCCATCACCTGTATATGATCTCTGTGACACACTAATTACCCTTGACATTCTTGTTCTGCTACGCTGAGGACAATTCAAGTTGTATGAACTCAGATGATAGTGACATACGGTATATGGTATATGGATGAGAGTTTATTTGTTTGGATTATCCCCTTGACGTATCAATCTCATGAATTCAAAATCTGAACTTATACAACAAGTTTTGTTCACATTGACGTTCCTTCTGTAGTGGTACAGTACAGTCTATCTGATTATATTAGTAATGACTACTCCACTTTCTGTACTAATTTTAATGAAACGTTCATACATATAAGAATAGAATGCAAAGTAGTAAAACTATTCAATATAAAATAATATGATGTACTGAAAATAAAGAGTGTCAACTTCTACGAATCAATGTGAATAGTGACAGTAGTCAAAAGTAGAAGGAAACGAGGAGCATCGAGAAGCCACGTATATTGGCAGATAGGAATTTTCAAACCATTGTTATGAAACATTTGCTATAAGAGAGCAGAAAATACATAGCTTACCTGATAGTATCAGAGCGTGACAGCAGGTGGGTTTGCTACTCTAAATAGAGGAGATTTCTTTGATAAGCTTTGTCCCAAATGTACAAGTTTCCCTGTAACAAACAAATCAATCGTAAAAACACAAAAAGAAAGAAAGAAAAAGGAAAAACTCGAATCCTTCTTTACCCTTGTGCGTAATTGGGAGGCCGGGAATGGTCTTAATGCCAAGCTCTGCAAATCCTACTGATTGACAGATCTCAAGCCAAGGCGCTACCTGGCGTCTGGAACCGTGTTCTTTTCATTGACACACTGTGTTGGAAAGAGAGAGGATATTGTCGAGGAAGTCGACAAGGATCGTCGGGGGATCGTCGAGGAAGTCGTCGACGAAAGACGAAGGAAGCAGCACCAGCAAAACAGGTTAACAGCAGCAGCAGCAAGAGTTCGGTCGACCGGCCCGGTCGACCGCCCGTAGTAGCAGGAGCTCGGTCGACCGGTTCGGTCGACCGACGTGCACAACATGCACAAAGGCATGAGCGGTCGACCGCCCGGTCGACCGCAGGAGGGCTCGGTCGACCGCCCGGTCGACCGACTGAAGTGACCCAACTCTCGGTTAGGAACGGTCGACCGGCCCGGTCGACCGGCGTATGGGGTCGGTCGACCGCCCGGTCGACCGACAGTCGGGTTGCGGGCTGCGATTGCTTATTTAGAAATCTGTTGTATTTAAACGGGATTTCTAGGGTTTTGTTGTACCAAGGAAAGTAGCAGCTCTCTTGAAACTCAGAGGTGCTGCATCCATTGTAATTGATTGTCTAAATCAATAGAATCTCTCTTTCATTGCCCCGAGGACGTAAGCAACAAGGCCGAATCTCGTTAATCGTTGTTTTCGTGTGTTCTTTCTCTAGTTTTTGGTATTTGTGCTGTTTTAGGAGTTTGTTCTTCGTGCTTGGGAGATTCAGGGATTCCTCTTCTGCTTGTTGTCGGTGCACAACACACTGAACAACGAATAATGCAAGCTGATTGATAAATGCTAATGGATTCAACAGTCAATAACAGAATGACATGGAATAGAGTGAACTTACTGTCAGATGCTCTGTACAAACAGCTGTTTCTGATACAAAAAATCAATAGAAACACATGCAACTGCTTTCAGCTCCGGTTGCTTCTGAAGTAACCAAGTAATTGATGATCTTCAGTTATATTGCGAACTGAGGACAAAATGACTGAAAATTACAAATGCTCATCAATAGCAATAACTCTTTACATACTATGTTCACAGGAATCCGTCATAATGCTTCTAGAAATAAAACATCAAAACTCTTCTGAACATATATTTGCTTCTCAGAATCAATCTGACATGAAGAAAACCCAAAAGTCTTGCTACATTCTTTCTTCCTTTGATGAACCAGTGCGTTTACATTGTTTGTGAATGAAATACAAGTTATGCTACCATTGCTATGAGTTAGAATTGGCGTCACTATAATTGAAAAGAAAACAAATTCTTTCTGTACACCTTTCTGCAGCATGATAAGACCCTCTGGATGGAGTGATATATTGATAACATTTACAAGTTAAACATAGTAAACCATCCCAACTTCGAGCAACAAAGAATGAGGCACCTTCAAGAGAGCATCAGGCTCTCTGCAGTTCTTACTGAGGAAAGCATATGCGAAGTCAATGGCAATTTTCTTGATGAGAGACGAAGATTTCTTAGCCTTGGCGACCGGGCGTCCAAGAATGTAGACGACACCAGAATCCTTGGCTTTCAGGATATCCAATGACTCGTCCTTGTGAAGAGAACCCTCTGCAATACCATAGTCCTCAAGTTTCACTAAAACAGTACATGTACTGGACATCATGTTTGCTGCCAGATATTGGGTTGATAGCACGGAAACTGGAACATCAATACACTCATCATCTGATGCTCCAAAGTCACAAGACTGCCCATCCTTGGGTATCAACACTTCTTCCATCTCCACAAAAGCTATAATTTTAGACACCAATTTGTTCTCAAAATCATGATTATCTTGTTGGAGTTCTTTGTAACCGTACCTCACAATGCATCTAAACATGTGGAAATCTTTCGGCCCTATCCTCCCCACAAGAAACCTTTCCCCTTCAGAGACATAGGGAACCTGAACTGACTTGATGCACACAAAAACTAGAACCTGATGGAAAGCAGGTAAATTTGTTGCAAAGTGTCCGAAAATGGCCGGGACCCCAGTCACCAAATCAGCATATACTAGCCCAATCCCAGGAACCCGAACAATACCAAGGGTAGGTCCTAAAGCTAGTATCCTTTGCACTGAGACCTTGTTCTCTAGGGCAAACTCATGTTTTTTTAATGTCCCATAGTTCCATATGTACATCACACTCATAAAGACCATGGAGAGAATGAGAGGGACCCAACCACCTTCTGGGATCTTGATGAAGGAAGCAGAGACGTACAGAAGCTCTATAGATCCAAAAAGCACGAGAAAAGCAAACGCGTTAATTATCTTTTGCTTCCACACAATTATTATCACCAATGACATCAAGAAAGTGGTGGTGAAGATGACAGTCGTGACAGCAAGGCCTGCCAAGGATTTCAACTAATCAGTTCAGTCTTGAGCAACATCCTCCGAATTAGATTGGACTTTTTAAATATATATATATTTATAATAAAAGAGAAGGACATACCATATGCATGGCCAATCATGTTAGTGTCCCGTAATCCTATCGTAACGGCTAAGCATAGACACATGAGAATCCAATTGACTTCAGGAATGTATATCTGCCCATGGATACGGTTTGAAGTGTGTACTATTTTCACATGAGGAAAACAGCTCAGTGCATGGCACTGGCCTACCATGGAGAAGGTTGCTGATATCACGGCCTGGCTTCCAACGACAGCTGCCATAGTGGCGACTATAAATACTGGCCAAAATACGGCTTCTGCAGATTATGAAAGGCTTTTAGGAAGTGATTAAGTGGAAGAAAAAAAAAATCTATGGTGAAGAAGAGTATTAGATGTCTTGAACAGAAAAGAGATTGACAAGGTCTTGCCTGGTATTGCTTTATAGAAACTTCGCTGGATATCATCATGGTGTTTAGAAAGAAATGCTGCTTCACCCATATAAGCAAGAATGAGACAGGGATACACCAGAAACGTGAAAGCAATCTGGCATTACAGGCATATTTTAAGAATCAGGATGAAAACAAATAATTAAATACAATTCAAAAAAAAAAAAAATTAACTCGTATTCAAAATTTCTAATAGTAGAAAAAAATTATCTACTTGCCTTAATTGAAAGTGGGGAGAAATGGCCCAAATTGGCAAACATCGTCTCTGAACCTAAATAAGAAAAATCAGCACGTAAAACAGTGCCTATCAAGTCTCTTTCAACTTCTTTAAACAAAGTGAAGATCACATTATATTGAAGATTAGAACTTTCTAGCACATATGAAAAAGGAAGATACCTGTGATACAGAGGACCACCCCTCCTAATGACTTCCATCCTTCCAAACCAGTGCTCCTGAGAAACCTATACATATAGCATGGTGAAAGTGCACGAAATATGTCGGGATTCCATCGGTATATGTTATATATTCCAATCCCACTAATGGAAAGAAGCCATGCAATGACAATTGGTGCAAACATGAAACCAACCCTGTGTGTTCCATGGTGCTGAAGGGAGAAGAGAACCACCAAGATTACACACGAAATTGCGACAACGTAATCTGAAAAAGTTTTAACTGGATAAAAATGATGATCCAAAGTACAAGTGATCATCTTGCATTAAAATCGAAGGACAAATTTTTGCAGTGAGTCTGAATGAACTTACTTTCATGAAGTTGTGTAATTTTCACCCTGACTCCCGATACTGCAGAAAGAACTGAGAAAAGAAGAAAAATACATGTCAGTCTCTACATGTCTATACCTACACAAATTTAAAATTAAAAGAAAAGAAAACAACATTTATGTTTCACCAATGAAAACTCTCTAAATAATTTTCACACAGACCCTGTATATCGTGTTGTGCACTTATCTAAAGGTCACAACTCACAAGCTTGACAACATGTTATTTAAATTGATGAGCCTGACATGGTTCTGAAGATATGCAGCAGAGACAGAAGAGTGAACTTTAGGAGAGAAATCACTATATAAGCAAGACCTAGTGGGTTGGACAGACACCATTAATTGATTGACAGACTTTAAAAAAAAAGCTAATTTCATTGTATAATCATTGATGGAGTTGATCCCCACGAAAGCAAAATGGAAGAGAACTCACGTGGCAATGTCAACTACATGCCATTATGAAAACATCTGATATCGATTGACTGTCAGTGACATTAAACAAGTGAAGAAACGAATGACAAATGAATCTTACCATAGCCAAAAGTTATGGCATTTATCTAGGAAGAAGGATTACAAAGCCAAAGGAGATAGTTAATATGGTTAGTGTTACCGCTTTATATTGCAACTATCACTCCTCAGGGCACGAGGATTATAAAATATGGTAGAAATGATACAATAACTAAAAAGAATCTAACTTCTTAAATATAGGAACATATATAGAAGAGTTTGTTTGAGGAACCATTTTGAAATTTTCTGCTGCTACTAAATAAAACGGGCACTAGGTTGCTACAAAATAAAACGTAATGTGCAACCATAGCCTTTTACGACTTACAGTATTTGTTTTTGTCGTAAAAGGTCGGCCTTTTACGACTTACGGTGTTTGTTTCGTCGTAAGTCATAAAATGCACTTACATCTCACTTACGATCTATTTGCAACACAAACAGTTAATTTTATGGTCATGTAAATCCCACTTACAGCCCACTTGCAACACAAATAGTTAATTTTGTGGTCATGCAAATCTATATTGCAGACAGTTAATTGCAATTAGATTAATTTTTTTAAATTATGAGAATTTTTAATTATTAGATTAAATATAATTATTAGATTAAAGTTTTTATTAATAATTTAATAATATTTTATGCATTTAATATTCAATATATTTATTTTTATATATTTTTAATATTTACTAATATTTAATATTTTTAATTATTTAATATTTAATATGTTATATTTTTAATATTTTTAATTTGTTTTAAATTATTTAATATTTAATATGTTATATTTTTAATATACTTTTTTTTGTATTTATTGGCATTTTTTTATTATTTTTATTGGTATTTTAAATATTTATTAATATTTAATTTTATTTATTTATTTAATACATAATTATTTAATACTTAATATATTTAATTTTTAATATTTAATAATTTTTACTTTTTAATTAATTATTTATTATATTATATTTTAAATATATTTAATTTAATTTTTAATTATTTAATTTATTAAATAATTATATGTTATTAATATTTACTATTATTAGTTTTTATTAGCATTTTTTAAATATTTTTAAATCCCCAAACAGTTAATTTTGTAGTCAACTTTTTCACTTACAACTTACATATTACGACAACCAAACACCATAAAACACAATACACTTTCTCACTTACAATTTTAAATTACCAATCAAACACCATAAAACTTATTTGCATGTAACTCATTTACAACTGTAAAAGAGTTTACCACTTACGAATTATGACTTACGGCCAATTACGACAACCAAACAGACCCTAAATACATTTAGTATCGTCTCCTCCTGATCATTATTTAGAGATGAACAAGCTATTACCACTCTATGTAGCTTAAGGCATCTAATCTTGCGAACATAAGGTATGTTTAAGGATTATATAGAACTGCAAGTTTGTTTCTCTTTCTATCCATTGTGATCTTACATTATGTGATTTTTGTAAGAATATGTGCAGCAATACAGATTGATATGAGATTCAGGTAAGAATTGCATCCTCCATAACATTTATATAGCTCCTTCTAGAGTGCAGTAATAAATTCTGCACCCATATGCAATATATCTCTTCGGCATTATTTAGTCTGAAGCAAATATGCTGAAATTTCACACTGTGACTACAAAAATCGTCAAATGTCAAATTCTGTTTCAAGGACGGCAGTTTGTCAGATATTATGCATGATGTGACAAACATTGATGTAGGATGAGAATCAAGGCAACAAGTCAATTTTGAGCCTCAGCTGTCTCAGCTATCGACAACCCAATTTTGCTGTCGACAGATAGTCTTCGACAGAGTTTTTCCGAGAGTTATGCCACTACAGTCCTGTCCTATCGACACACCTGCTGCGTAACAGGATTATGAGTTTATTTAGGATTCTGTTATTAGGTCCAAATTAGATTCTAATTGATTTTATATTTCTTTATTTTGAATTTAGATTAACTAGATAGATTAGGACTCTTTTAATTCTTTTTATTTTCTTTTAGAAATAGGTTATAGTTTTCAAGTAGGAGAAGTATTCTTTTGTAAGCATATAAAAAAGCCTTTGTATTCATTATTTTGTATTCATCTTTTATCAAACAATTATTCAACTAAAATTGAGTTTATCTCTCTTACTGCTCGTGGATTTGAGTTGTTGATCTTTGCTCGTGGATTCGAGTAAATCGCTCATAGATTCGAGTGTCGTGTTCGTAGAGTCGAGCACAACTTCTACCTGAAAGTCCTCAGGGTTTGTGGGCGCTAGAATAAGATCTAACCGGCGTCACACCATCCCAAAAATCATTGTAATTCTTTTGATCTAAGTTAGTTTAGGATTCAGTTTTTGGTTCAAATTTGGATTCTGATTGAATTTATGTTTTCTTACTTTAAATTGTAAATTTAGTTAGTACTCACAGATAGATTAGGATTCTTTTAATTCCTTTATTTTCTTTTAGAAATAGGTTATAGTTTCAAAGTAGGAGTAATATTTTTTTGTAAGCTTATAAATAGGACCATGTACTTTATATTTTTGGCATCGAATATTGATTAATAAAATTGAGATTTCTCTCCAAATTACTTGTGGATTCGAGTTGTTATCTTTTGACCGTGGATTCGAGTAAATCGCTCATGGATTTGAGTGTCGTGTTCGTGGATTCGAGCACAACTACTACCTGAAAGTTTTCAGGGTTCGTGGGCGCCAGAACGAGATCTAGTCGGAATCGTTCGCTTCCGCATCCCGCGTCAATTGACACAAGAAGCGGATCTCGTTCTAATGCCCACGAACCCTGAAGACTTTCAGGTAGAAATTGTGCTCGAATCCACGAACACGGCACTCGAATCCACGAGTGATTTACTCGAATCCCCAAGCAAAGATAGGCAACTCGAATACACGAGCAATAAGAGAAATAAACTCAATTTTAGTTGAATAATTGTTTGATAAAAGATGAATACAAAATAATGTATACAAGGGCCCTTTTATACGCTTACAAAAAAATACTACTCCTACTTGGAAACTATAACCTATTTCTAAAAGAAAATAAAAAGAATTAAAAGAGTCATAATCTATCTAGATAATCTAAATCCAAAATAAAGAAACACAAAATCAATTAGAATCTAATTTGGACCTAATAAACAGAATCCTAAATAAACTCAAAATCATGTTACGCGGCAGGCCTGTCGACAGTTGTACAGGCTTGTCGAGAGGACTGTAGTGGCTTAACTCTCAGAAAAACCCTGCCGAAGGCTGTCTATCGACAGCAAAATTGGGATGTCGACAGCTCAGGCTCAAAATTGACATGTTGTCTTGATTCTTCCTACATCAAATTCCTCCCTCTTCAAAAAAACTCATCCTCGAGTTCCAATCTGGATTTAGTTACTCGGTAGGGACTCTTTTAGTTGGGATTCTTTCTCTCCTTAAATATAATATCTTCTTCCTCAAAAAATTTCACTCGTCTCTTTTTGTCAGTTATTACCTTGTGCTTCTTATTAGATTTCTCCATAAAATCTATTCCCTTTAGCGTATGAGAAAATCCTGTTGAACCGTGAGCCATGCTGTTATATGCAAACTTTGCTTGGGACAATGTATGATCCCAAAATTTTGATTCGCCTTAACGATCTTTATTAAACTCCATGTAGTGTTGCATCATCGAATCTTGAATGTAATCATCTCGAATTAGTTGATAATCAATGCTAATTGGTTGGTGCTCCTCCATCGTCTAACTATACGCATACATCATGCTCCCATAATTCATTGGCTTGCTTCTATAAAGAAGATCATCCAAAGTATGAGTAGGGATGGGATTTGGCATACCTTGCAAAACATATTGCGCCCACGTGCTGATAATAAATGATATGAACTCGAATAATTTAGAACTGTCATCCTTGACACTCTTCTTTCGCAGGAAAGGATCTTCGAAACCATGAAGAATAAACGTATAATGATACTGATTATCTCTCATGGGTGGTAATATTTTTAAAAGCTTGTCATGCACAACTCTGTTGCACTCTTCCAATGATTGGTCTTTCTCCTCAAAAATTTCAGCGGTTGGAGAAACTTCTTTTAGAGCAATGCCTTGCTTTATATCCTTTGGCTCTATAAAAAACTCGCATTGATTGCATATGGACATGAAATTTGACTTCTCTTCTTTCGGACTAGGAATAAGTGGCATAGGCTTCATAACTTCATCGAGAGATTGTGCTTGGTTGATAATCGCTTGAAGGTTTGATGAATCTCTCTTATTGATTGCTCTTCAACTGGTGGTTGTTGACTCTGTTGTCTTGTTTGACTGAAGAGACCTCATGAAAGGTCGGGGCTGGTTCTCCATCTATTCTTCCTCAAAGCAAAACTACGGGTTTGTAAAAGTATTCTCATCCGCCTTCAAGTTCTTATAGGTGGTTTACCTTGGTACATACGGATGTTTTAAAATTGACTCCACTATGTCGCTATCCTTCCTTTAAGCTTGTGGGTCACAAACTCGACTTGGTCCTCTTTGAGAATATGCTCCATGTCAAATAACCCATCAATTTTATCGATCCAAAGTAAGGTTGATTCAACATCAAGACTCCCATCAAAAGAAGAAATAGAATTAGAAAACCTATCTCTCCTATTAGGGTTTAAAAATCCGCTTCTCCTACTAGAGCTAAGATAAAGAATCTCCTTTGTCTATCATAGAACATCCCTCCATCTTCATAATCATCATTGTAGTAATAGATGAGACTTCGCAATTCCTCTTCATAGAAAATTTCAGTAAATTGAGGATGTTGTAAATGATACCTTGGTGGTTGATGATGTGGTGGTGCTCGATATGGTGGTGGTTGATGTGATTGACGATCATGTCCGCTTCGGTACGTATCATCGGCCAGACTTCGATCATCAATCTTGAGGGACATCCTTTCGATCGCTTGGTCCAAATGATCTAAGGTAAATTTGATGGTGCGGTCCCTCCTTCCAGGAGTGCTCATCCTTATGAAAAAGCTTTGCAACCCATCGTCCTCTCCTGCCATCGTCAGAAAGTTGTTGAAGCTCTGATATCAATTGACGCGGGAAAAGGGGAAGACGAACGACATCAGCTAAATCTCGTTCTTATTGGCCCAAAGGCCCATCACTCTAGTTTTGATAATGATTATAGTTATAGTACTTATGATCTTATGCTCATTAAGTTTCAAATATTCAATCAAGATCTTAGTCGGTGTTTAGCTTCAACAAAAGATTCGAAGTCAAGTTTTGAAGATAGCACGTGTTGATTCAAGAGCTCGCACTTCAAGATCGCATCAAGTACTCAAAGAGGAGTCTAGCTCATGGATCAAGTTTTGAATCAAATCGAGATGGAGAAGAAGATTTTCAAGAGAAAATTTTCAAGAAAACTTCAGTCCTAATTTGTAAGTTTTAATATTTGTGTTTTAGACAAAATGTAAAGGCTAGATTAGTTGTGGATTTCTCAAGATCACTTACACACGCACACAAAATTTATATATCATTTTCATAAGAAATAGTTTTTAGTTTTGGTTTTGGTTTTAGTTTTGGTTTTAATTTTGAGTTTCAAAGAATACATCTTTTGTTTCATGAATAGATTTCATCAAAATAAGTTTAGATGATTTATATGTGTATTAAATTTCATCCATATACATTGGTGTTTCACATTGTTAGATAACTTATTTTGATAAGTTTATATTATGTGTTTAAGTTTTGTTTTTATCAAAATTTATTTTATAGCTTATTGTAAAAAACAAATATATTTCATCTACTATGTATATTAGATTCTATCCATGCACATCATTCTACAAATGTGTTTAAATATCTTATTTTTGTATTTGGGCAAGTTTTGAAAAAATTATTTTTCATTTAGAAGTTGGTTTTTGAAAATACGATTTTTGGTTTAAAGCCTTAACTTCTTTACCTTAAAAATAGTTCAAATTGTTTGTAATATGTATTGATTTTTGATCACACATATTTATACCTCAAATATTTACATGAACTTATTTTTGTGAAATTTATGGAGTTTTATGGGAATTTATAAGTGTTTCAAAGTCCAAATATTCAATCCTAAAATTTCTGTTTTTTGGCAGCTGTCGGCCAACCGACCGGTCGACCGAAGCAGGGCTCGATCGGCCGAGCAGTCGACCGATGTGCACAAAAACGTGCACGAGCCCATGCCCTTGGCTCGGTCGACCGACTGGCACTACCCAAGTCTCGGGTAGTGGCGGTCGACCATTCGGTCGACCGACAGAGAGAAGATTTCTCTGTGGTCTGGGGGCGGTCGACAGGCAACCCCAATAGTCATAAATTTGACCGTTGGTCAGTCGACCGGCCGGTCATCTGGCCTGTAACCGCTAGTTTTTGGACTGCCTATAAATTGGGACTTTTTGCCAGTTTTGTGTAAGATTTTTTCACAAGTTTTAGAGCTAGTTTTTTTCACCTTTAACAGAAGTTTTTCAACAAATTTTTAAAGCTTCATTTTCATATTAAAAGAGAGTTTATCAAGAGTGTATCTCTTGTCTTTTTCAAAAGAATTTCTTGTGTTTTCACTTCCAAATCTACCTTGTTTTTCTCACACAAACTTGAGCTTTTCATAACCATATCATCCGGATCCTTGTATGTGAGAGTTTGTTTGTGATCAAGTGATCACAAAGTTTTCATCTTTGTATTGAGAAGTTGGAGGTTGCGGCCTCGGCGAGCTTGCGGGTTCGCGTGTGTTGTTCTTGCTTGAAAAAGTGAGGGACTTACTAGTCCAAGAGTTCTTGAGGGAGCTCGTTGTAGATGTTACAGCACCGAGTGATCTTGCGGGATCAATTATAGTGAAAATCCTTCATTACGATGAAGGCGGAAACGTAGAGTAAGTGACTCAAACCTCGAAACAAATCTCTCGTGTTTGCGATTGCTCATCTCTCAACTCACTTGTGTTTTATATCTTGCATACTCTTAATTGTCCATATCTCTATATGCTTGATATAACTTGTGCTTAATTGATATATGTTTGTGATTGTTTAATATCTTGCATGCTCTCATTCATTGCCCATCCAGTACATGCTTGATATTGTATTTGTGTGCTCACACTTGTATTCAACCAAGAGAGCTATAGTAGCACCTCAACTCTTAATTTAGAGAATTCTTAAGGAGAAGTTCAGAGCCCCTCACCGGGAATTCAGCTTCACTCTTTAATTATACATTGTGTGTAGTTTTAGTTTGCAAAATAATTTTTAATTTCGCATTATTTGGCATTAGATTAGCACGTCACCTATTTATTACCCCCCTAGGTGACCTACAGTTCTACGCCCACGAACCCTGAAGACTTTCAAGTAGAAGTTGTGCTTGAATCCACGAACACGACAATCAACTCCACGAGCGATTTACTCGAATCCACGAGTAAAGATAGGCAACTCGAATCCATGAGCAATAAGAGAGATAAACTCAATTTTAGTTGAATAATTATTTGATAAAAGATGAATACAAAATAATAAATACAAGAGCATTTTTATAAGCTTACAAAAGAATACTACTACTACTTGGAAACTATAACTTATTTTTAAAAGAAAATAAAAGAATTAAAAGAGTCCTAATCTATCTAGGTAATCATAATTCAAAATAAAGAAACACAGAATCAATTAGAATCTAATTTGAACCTAATAACAGAATCCTAAATAAACTCAGAATCCTGTTAAGCGGCAGGTCTGTCGACAGTTAAACAGGCATGTCGACACGACTGTAATAGCTCAACTCTCGGAAAAACCCTGTTGAAGGTTGTCTGTCGACAGCAAAATCAGGTTGTCGACAGTTGATGTTGGTTGCAGCTTAAGCTCAAAATTGACGTGTTGTTTCTCTTCCTACATCAAACATAAATGGTAAAACCCTGGGAAGTAGATGGACACCAACATAAGATATATGTTAAAAAAAAGCCAACTAGTGTTTTATGGTTAATGCTAGTGTAAATTGCTAGAAGACCCAAACTAGGGTACATTGGGACGTAATTTACAGTAGGATCATGTAATACAGGCATGTAGGATCTAACTTCTTAAGAAGAAATAAAACCGAATACAGATTTGAAGATTTACATTAATGAAAGAAGTAAACCTAATGACAAACAGAATAAGAGCTCGTGAAGCATATCGCAGATGACGATACATGATTTGTTTATTATGATTATGTAATCATATACTGCTGACAACATTAGATAAAAGTAGAAGAAAGAATGAAGTAAATTGTTTACTAAATAAAATGCTCGCTGAAACAAAGAATCAAATTAAGAGCATCAAGAGGAAGTCAAATGCTAATAACATATTATTTTCCTAACAATCTCAAAACAGATATGCATAGAGCAGGTCATAGATAGTTCACCTGAAATGGTTGGGGTCAGCACTCCATCACCAATTGCCATACAAGTTCCCAGTAAAACAACTATTAGCAGCCCCTTCCTGAATCTTGGGTGCTTATAAAAGAAGTCCTTAAGCATAGAACTCTCCCAAGTCTCAACTGCTCCTGCATCGTATGCTGACAAGCTCTCATCAACAGCTTGTTGATTAGGCAAGATGCATAACCTTGCATGTCTGCAAAGCAGTGAATATAGGGCAAAGGTACCACCTGATTATAATCAGCAAAAAGGATAAAAGTCATCCACTTTGACGTAAAGCTCACATTTCATTAAATGGAAACTTCATGATTTACCCATCTTTTTTATTGCCTTTCATCTTGATAGTTGTCCCAGTTTGAAATGGGGAATAGAAATAGAATGGTGAAAGAACAATATCGTGCAATTTGCTCTTCCAATATATGAGATGTAAGACATATACATGAAATTATAGTTGTACTTTTGAGGGGATCAGGTTTGCATTAGCTGCCAGATATTATTTCCAATAAAAGAGTGATAAATAACAAGTTGATCTGAGAGAAACTTTTTTTTTTGAATTTTACATTTACATTACTACATTAATTTATCAAATGCATTTGCATAGGCAAGTTTTTCTTCTGTTTTTTTTTCCCCCTTTGTTCATGCATCAAGATTTTTGAGAGCTTTACCTCTCTATGTCCTTCTCCAATCTTCTCATGATAATTGGAAACAAGTAAACAATAACAGTAATCTTTCAAACCCAAACATGTATTGGAAAGTTTCTAACAGTCCAAAAACAAAATTTTAAGGATACAAGGGTTAAGAAATTGTACCTTCCCCATTATCATCTGCTGATAGCACAAAGTAAATGTATTTGAAAAGTGGTATTAGTGTAAGAGTCCAAAAGATGAAGGAAAGCACTCCAAAGACCTCCTCGTCATCCTTGTGGAGGCTCAATTTCCCAGAGAAGGTAGTCTTGTAGACATATAAAGGAGAGGTGCTAAGGTCTCCATAAACCACACCAAGACTCTGGTAAGCAAGTATAAGCACATCTTTGCAAGAAGGCATCTTCCTGTT
The DNA here is from genome assembly GCA_038442645.1 of Agave tequilana. Lineage (NCBI taxonomy): Eukaryota > Viridiplantae > Streptophyta > Magnoliopsida > Asparagales > Asparagaceae > Agave > Agave tequilana. Next base: position 89,345 of record JAVJIF010021405.1, read on the forward strand.
CTGGTTCGAATTTACGAAACGATACGAAACCAACGCAAACAAAATTTCGTTATGAAAGAATATATAAAACAGTTATAGAAGTCTAAACTGTAGAAAAACAAAGGCAAGTAAGATACCATATCCATGGCATAAACCATAATAGATAATTTTACAACTCAGAAAACAAATATTCTGCCAAGTTTTCTACTCCTGAACAATTCCAAGCTGCAAAAACTCTCCTACCACCTTTTGAACAGCATGTGCCTTCTTTCAATAAGAGAAATTGAAGAACAAAAATGGCAAACTCATTCAGTGGGCAAGCCCGCAATATTTAAAATCAACTGACATAAAAAAAAAAGCTGCCAACATACAGCTTCACATTTATACGGATGTAATGGGATTAAGAACAAGGGAAGCTTCTAACGTTATGAATAGAAGTTATGAATGCTTACATATCTCATAAGAACCCAGAATTACCTTAAAAAAATGGATCTTTTCTTCAATGACCAAAATCAGCCCACATGGGAGGGATGACAAATTATAGGAGAAAGTGGAAACTTAACAAGCCAGGAAAAGGACAACCTAAGAAAATAACAGTCTACACCACTAAAGAAAAAAGAGAAATAAATACATTATCTGGGCTAATCCTTAAAAAGGAAAAGAAGAAAACTTCAAGAAAATGATAAAACAGTTAACCCAGAAATCTACACCAATTTTATGCAGGAACGTAGAAAGGGAAGTTTCTAATAGCAATCCTATAAGCTAAACCCAATATTTGGGTTCACATGGGAAAATTGGTGTATAGATATAGTTGAAAATTGAGATATATCCAAAACCCAGAAAAAGGCAACCCAAGATAATAGCATTTTTCACAAACTTACAAAGAAAAAATCTGACTGGTAGCAAAATGGCAGGGCAATAGAACAAAATCTACAGAAGCTTCAAAATGGCATCAATTGAAGAAAAACTCATGATTTTGATCTTTAAGTGCTTGAAAAACCACATTTTCCCCGTACAAGATGAAATCTTTCCATGACCCACATCAAAAATGGCAAAAAATTACATAAAAATGCAACTTTACCACAGCCCAGAAAAGGCAATACCCAGGAAACCGGCACTTCTCTTCAACTTATAGAGAAAAACAATGAACACCCAAGTAAATCCAAGCCAATACAACAAAGATTTGTAGAAAGAAAACTCTAGAGAGATGGAGGGGGAAAAGGAATGTACTTGGGTTCTCCAGCCCTCCTCTGCTGCAATTGTTGCTCGGTTTGAAGGATTCATTGAAGAGCAGAAAAGGGAGTTGGGTTCAAGTGTATTTTGAGAATGAGAGAATGGGAGGAAAATGGGGGGAGAGTGGATTTAGAGAGAGAGACAGAGAGAGAGAGAGAGAGAGAGAGCAAGTGGTAAGTACTGGGCGATGAAAGTGTGCGCGGGGATGAGAGATTAGAGTAGTAAATGGGAAGTTCAGACAGACGTCGTTTAGGTAGAGATCAAGATCCCATGCTCTTCATACCACCCAACTTTTTCCATTGGCCCTCCGATGAATGAGATGGTATGATCGATGGGGGTACGAGATAGGGCCATGGTGGTGCCCTCAATGAGGGCCCCCTCCCCCATAGAAAATGTTACTAGGTGGGTCCCACTTTTTAGTTGCTGAAGCAGCTTGGAGTTTCTCTTTCACTGAGGGGCCGCTTGTTGTGCCCTTTTTTTCAAAATTGTGGTTTTTTTTACATTTTTCCAGGAAAAAAATTGATAAGCTATGAAAGGCTGATTTTCAACTTATCAGAAATTCAAATTCGACTTTTTCAACCAAATAAACCCTGAAAGAAAAGTACACTTGTGTTTTTTGTTTCTACATAAAAAATGATAGTCTGATCTGAAACTGATTCAGATCTTTCCTGAGATTCATTCTAACTATAAATAACAACTGAAGATGAACGCATTAGGCTATCCACTAAAAGAATCACAATTAAAAGGATCCAATTTCACCGGTGATGTAATTAAAGAATCGTTGATCCAAATAGGATCATTAAAAGACCTGCTTGAATCACCTAAGAGCATCTCTAACTCAACGTCAAAATCTATTTTGGCGTCAAGTTTGCTCCCCAATTCAACGTCAAATGCTAATTACATTTTGGAGTTTGCTACTATTGCGTCATATTTTGTGCAGCACTGTAGCTGTAGTGCAGGGATTTTTTTTCATTTAGATTTTTTTGGATGGTTTAATATTATTTGGTGAAATATATTAATTGTTGGGAATTAATAAAAATATATAAAAAGAATATTCTTTTTAGAGTAACATTTGATGCAATGAGTTGGAGTTGAAAAGAGAATTTGGTGTGACGCCAACTTCATTTTGATAGAAAAACTAACTCTATTTTGAAGTAATGAGTTGGAGATGTTAAAGTGCCAGTCTTAACTAATTAAGAGAATAAAAATATAGAACCACATTGAAGAAAGGTATAAAATATAGGAAGTCTTAAGATGTAAGATTGGATATATTGTATGTAAAACTCTTAACTATACTAGGAATGTCATTTGCAGCCCTCATTCATACCACCTGCCAAGGACACCCTTATGCTGTGTCATAGTTAAGAAGAAAATGCAAGAAACTCCAAAGAAAAAAAAAAGGTAAGAAAAGAAAATTAAAATGAAATGAAATTATCAATTTGATACATGGCAAAGAAAAGGGAAAAGAAAGGAAAAATGTAAAGAATCCCAGGATTTGAAAAGATTCAAGAATAAATGACAAATGCTTGTGCTCCAATTCTAAGGGAGTTATTCATAAAAAAGGGAAAGAAAGAAATCAAATGAGAGCCTCTTCTCTCTCTCTCTCTCTCTCTCTCTCTCTCTCTGCAAATTTCTTGCTTTCACTCCAGTTGGAAGAAAGAAAAGCAAAAGGAAAAATACCCCAATACAAATTTCTTTTTTTCCTAATTCCCTTTACCTTTCTCTGGTATTTTCCCTTGCCAATGCAGCCCAAATACAGCCAAAGGTTTATGATTAACATTTTCTAATGAACTGTATTTAATTATAAATGTTTTTTTATTATAGTAAGTTAGTTATGAGAAATTTTTGCTTTAAGGAAAAGATAAAGATTTTGATCAAAAACTCAGAATATTTATTAAAAATTGACATTATTTCATTAATCATGTCACATAAAATTATTACCTGTATCATAGGCACATCAATTATTTTTCCATTTTGTTATTTTCGTTCTAGGATTAAAATTACACAAGAATTACAATTAATCAATGACATGAATTACAATCAATGACATTGTTACATCTATTGCATCCAATTTGTACAATTATTTTCCTAAACACATTTCATGATTTAAGATAATATGCTAGTACTCCTTTGTATCATTAAAAGAAAAGATAACTCAGAAGTCAAATGATGATTTCATTGAGTTTCATCCAACATATTTAACTGAAATGTCATCTACATTTGGAGGTATCATAATAAAGAAAATTTTATATCAAACAATTGGGTAAAGTTTTAGTAATATTTGAAAAATATTGTAATTTAGCCAATTTTTGGAAAGAATTGAGGATCCAATATTGATACATTTTGGAGAAAATACTTTTTAACAACAAATGCAAAGTCCACCAATATATATATATATATATATATATATATATATATATATATATATATATAGAAAAATGTATATCGGCCCGCGGGTTGAGAGTACTCTCTCAGTCTGCGGTGACGTGGCTCAATTTGTCACCTCACTAACTTGCGGCCCGCTTATATGAAGAAGTTAAATTACCAAATACCCCTTATGAAAAGCTACTTTTTATTTAACTTTCCTTATTGTTTATTATTTTTTGCCCAAAAGGCAATTTTTGGAGCGCACGTTGTCAGACTTGTTTATTATTATTTTTTTCCCCTTTCTTTTTGCCGCTCTTTATATGATTTAGGTTATTGATTATAAATTATTTTTTCCCCCTATTTCCTTACCTCTCTTTGTCAGATCTAGGTTCTCCTATATAGTTTATTTTTTTGTGTATATAATATAGACAGAGACTTTGGTCGCAGTGTACATGGTTAATTGCGACCAAGGTCGCAATGTTGTTATTGATAAAGAGGGCCAGCATCTGCAATTGTAACGCCCCGAATCCACGGATACGGAGACGTCACTGCGACGTATATACGTAGGTCAGAAAATGCCCCCACGTATATACGCTAAGCATATAGTACAACAAGGATCAGAGTACACGACAAAGCGTGATATACATACATATGCCAACTTAAAAGTACAAGTACAAGTTATCACAAGATATGATAAAATATTACACATTACATGTATCTTTTATCACAACCAAGTCCAAAAGCAAAAGATACAATATGAACACAAAATGCTCACGAGTAGGATGAAGATCTCGTGAGTCAAAAAGAGAAGTCTGGCATAAAGGACTGGAACTAGTCTGCCTGCTCACTAAGAAAAGCTTGATCCTCTGTGGAAGGCTCCACTTCGATCCAAGCTTCAGAACCTGAACATACAAATCCAAGGGAGTCAGGACCTCCCAACAATGAACAGGCTACAGCCAAATGGCTAAGAGACAAGAAGATGAGAGTTGGAACAGTATAATGAATACCAATCAACAAGTAATGGAAGCATAAAGAGTAAAATCCGAATACAATAGATTCACAGTTAACGTCCTTTATTATTATTACTTGTCTTACTGTGATATCTAGCTATGTGACCCAGCGTCCCAGGGCACATAGATCCATATCCTAGTAAAGCAAGGTTGTTATTGGAAACCAGCGGGATTATCAACGAACTATGTTTACAGTGGGTCCCGTACATGCCCGGGACAACGGTCCAGGATTGTTCCGTTGCTTGATGACGGAAACCAGCCGCTAGGCTAACAGGAGGGACTTATGTATGCCCTTTTATCATGATGGTACCAGTAAGGAGGGAGCAAGTACTCCCCTCGGTCCCCTGGAGGCCCACAGGCTAGACCGGAAATATAGTTGCACAACATACCTAATACCACTGTAAACATGAACACATATTGATATCCACATGTTTTCCCCCGACCCAATGTAAGTTGGTCCATTTTATACAAAAGTCAAGTGTATCGTACTTGGTGTTAAGAGATAGCATGATAAGTGGTGATATTCATTAATTAACAAGTTATGAAATGAGAATATACAATAACAAGCCATGAAGTAACAAGAGGTAACATCCATCAAGTAACAGGTCATGAAGTACCATTCATGAAGCATAAACAAGAATAATATATCCCACATGTATCAAGGGTATGATCCAAATTCAGAAAAGAAATCAACTATAATAAACAGCCTAAATTAGTCGACTAGGTGGAATGGTTAGTCGACTAATAGTGGTCTCTAGTCGACTAACAGATACGTAAGTCGACTAAATCTGGGTTCCAGAGAGTTGGAATTCTGTTTCAGGGAAAGTTAGTCGACTAGGTGGGAAGAGTAGTCGACTAACAATGATCTATAGTCGACTAATAGTTAAGGTAAGTCGACTAACAGTGATTTCCAGAGAGTTGGGGTTTATTTTCAGGAAAAGTTAGTCGACTAATAAACAAGATAAGTCGACTAAAACTGTGTTTCAGAACAGGGGTCGTTTCAAATAAGGATTTCAAGTCGACTAGCTCCTAGGTTAAGTCGACTAATCGTGGTCCGAAAACAGGGTACAGAACAGAATTTGATGGTTGAATTTGAAGGCCAAAAGCATGATTTTGAAGGCACAAGTGTACATGAATTGTAAACACAAGTATACTAAAAAGTTTACAAGTCTTGGTGAGTAAAAATACTCACTTAGATGGTTACTTGAAGCTTTACGAGTTCGAAGAGATCGTGGTCGACAAATATCACCAAAGGATTCCCGGCGATGTCAACGACGATGAGAGATACGATTCCAAGCTAAAAGTAGTGGTTGCTTGAGATGGAGATGAAGACCTTGATGTTTTTGGAGTTGGTAGTTGAGGTTGAGATGGAGGAGGAAGTGGTGAGGGCTAAATCTTTGTTGAAGTGAAGAAAAGAGATAGAAATGTAAAGGAAAAGTTTATATAAGATTTTGATTTTGTGAAGGAGGTGCAATTTATGTAGAAGAGAGGGGGTTTTTGCAAATAGGAGAGGATGAGGTGTCCCTCTTTTGGCCACTTGGCCGGCCATGGAAGAGAGAGAGAGAAAGAGTGGCATTTAATGAGGAAGTTGGTGGAAGTGTGTGGAGTTTATTGGAAATTTGGGAGAAAATGAAATTTTGGGAAATTGGAATTCTTGTGGATTGTGGAGGAAGGAAAGAAATAAGGAAAAAGAAAAAGAAAAAAAAATTAAAAGTAGAAGATATTTTCTTGGACTTAGAAAATAAAATATTGAAAAGACAAATTCCCGGGTTTAAGTCGAGGATGCGGAAAACATTTCGGAAAATACCGAAATCGTCCCGAAATCAAGTATCTCAGAACGACTCGTAAAATTACCAAAAATCAAGAATAATATATTAAGACTCATGGTGAAATTCGTTTGGAGAAATAATTTATAGTTTTAAAACTAAAAATCCCGGAATCAGTTAGCTGCCGACTCCGGTGGAATTTTCATAAAATCATAAAATTCCCAGAAAAAGTATTTAGGTAAGAAATACGATTCTAAGAAATAATGCCTAAAGGACTTTCTAGAATTTCCTAACTGTTTGTAAGATAAAAATCCGGGAATCGATCAGCGACACTGGTCGACACCGGTTTTGAAGATTTTCAATTAATTCAGGAAATTTCAGAAAATCATATAAAATCTAAAATATTGGAAAATAATATTTGAAACTGAAATCAGTCAAATACAGGAAGTAAATCGAAAAAAATACGATCGAAAAACTGAATACGCAACTAAGTACGTATTCCAGGAACGGGGTATTACAGCAATCTAGGGTCGCAGTACAATGACTGCGACTTAGGTCGCAGTATGTTAGGTAGGTGTTTTCTTTATATTAACACGCATATATTGTTATTGATAAAGAGGGCCAGCATCTGCAATCTAGGGTCGCAGTACAATTACAGCGACTTAGGTCGCAGTACGTGAGGTAGGTGTTTCCTTTATATTAACACGCATAGCGACCAAGGTCGCAGTGTTGTTGTTGATTAATACTAAAGACCAGCAACTGTGACCTTGGTCGCAGTACGTGAGGTAGGTGTTTCCTTTATATTAACACGCATAGCGACCAAGGTCGCAGTATTGTTGTTGATTAATACTAAAGACCAGCAACTGCGACCAAGGTCGCAGTGTATTTTATTAAGACTCTGCCAACAACTGCGATCAAAGTCGCAACCTTCATTTTAAAATTAACCTTAGAAAACAGATTCATATATATTTAAAAAAAAAACAAAATACAAATTTTAAACTTCTAATCCTCGTCATCACCATCGTAATCAGATTCGTCGTCAAGAGTATGACTGCTTTCGTCTTCCGTATCGCTTTCCGTCCCTTCCTCCTCTTCAGCGACAATCTCCTCTTCGCTTTCTTCCTCTTCATGTTTATATTTTGGTTCATCAATGAACTCCCAGAACGGGTCGTCTGTATCAAGCTCATCCTCTGACCCGTAGCGAGGCATATCTTCAGAATTATACATCCAATCATCATTAGATGATTGGCTTCTTTCCGGTGAAGACGGTGGAGAAGACATTTTTTTGAATCTATTTTCCGAACAGTGAGAGTAACGAGTTTGAGCAAAAATAATTTAGTATGTTTTTAGTCCTTTGCTGATGACCCTTTATATATTTTTAATCCCAGAATTTCAAAGGGTTTAAGCTCTCAAACCACGTGAATATCTTCCAAACTTATTTTCTACCTTTTCCCAAAAAATTGTATACTTCCTAAGTGACTGTTCAGTTATCCAAAACAGTTTAAAAGTTAATACACTATAACTTTAAATTACTTTGAACTCCAAAACAGTACATTATTGCGACCATAGTCGCATTGGGAACTGATAATGATTAAGTAACTGCGACCATAAATTGTCAACCGTTAGTCATCAAATACTGTCCTTCGTATAATTTCTAAATGTTTGTCCGATCCTCCTATGAATAATTAAATTGGTGTTTACATATATTATGCGACCATGGACTGCGACTATGATCGCAGTACCGCGACTATGGTCGCAGTACTTAACGAGAGCGATAGTATAATCACAGTTTATGTATTATTTTATATTCTTTTTGTTCTTTATTTTTGACTGTTGTCTGAATAATGACTGATTCTATAGTCGCAGTTCACCATACTTTTGTCTCAGCCGCCTATAGCGTATGAATTATTTTTAATTATTGCACCCGTAGTAGGACTGCGACTATGGTCGCAGTGTTTAAGAGCAGCAATCGCAGTTTGGATATGTAATTAAAAGAGCTTATAAGTTAATATAGTGAGAAAGAGACCTTACAAAAAAATAGAATTAAAAGCTTTTAAAAGAAGACAAAATATAATTAATATGGTGCACATCTTTCCTTTCTCGAGATTAACATTAGTGCATCTCTTTTTTCTAGACTGTTGTTGTATCACGGTAGAAAAAATATTAATTACTTCATTTAATTCAGTGTAATTAATATAGTAATTTTTATAAGTTTTGATATACGCGAATTGATTTCAGGGTCGCATGGCTAATCCACCCTAGTCGCATATTAAAAATCTTTTACATAAGGCATGGGAAAGAAGATTGCGACTTTGGTTGCAGTACTGAAGGAGGTCACATTGTTGTACGATAGAATGCGACTAGGGTCGCAGACGTTATATAAAGAAATTTTGTTTATACAATGACTACGACTAGTGATTGCGACTGTGTCGCAGTTGTCATATAAAATTGAAATTATATTGTATTAGGTCGCATAAAAACGTTTTGTTATACTATGAGTGCGACTAGTGACTGCGATTGTGTCGCAGTTGTTATATTGTATTAAGTCTACGACCATGGCATGTTTTTTAAATTTTCAATGCTTCTGCTTATTTTACATTATATTAATCCAATTTTTTTTTAATTATATTTTTCGATGTATTAAAATTATGAATTTTATAACTGTAGATATATTCAACTGAAATTTTGTTTGTTCATGACTTTATTCCAGTTTAGAATTAAAAAAGGAGTATTTTTGTCAATTTGTTTCACGATTGTTTAGGCGGGATTTTTTTGATTTTTTTGGCGCAACACACTGCGGCCGATGTGTGGCATATATTCAGCCACGTCCCGCCGGCTGAGAAACTCTCTCAGCCTGCAGGCTGAGGTACAGTAACCCCATATATATATATATATATATATATATATATATATATATATATATATATATATATATATATATATATATATATATATATATATATATATATTGAGGGTGAAAGAGAAGCAAGGATAGACTTTGGAATTATACAAGTCAAAGTTAAATTTTTCTTCTTTTTTATTCTTTTATCAATTTATATTTTTAATATTCCAATTTGAGTATCATAATTTTGACCTAGAGTACTAGTAGTTTGGCCACTGGTAACATCTTTTCTTCTCAAGAGAGAGGTCGCAAGTTCAATCCACGCAGTTGTTGAACGGAAGATTTAACTTGATTAATTAGTGCTAGTTGTGTGTATAGATTTGAAGGTGTGACCTCTAGCTTCTTTCTCAAAAAAATAATCTTTGACCTAGATTTGCCTTCAAAATATTTCTGACCTCTTATATATTAGAAAATGACCCACGGAGGAATTTTCAACTGTATGAAGAAAATGATAAGAGCCAGTGGTTGATATGTCTTCTATCAAAATGAGAAATCACAGTCATATGATGCTGATGAATTGTGAAATTGTGCAGAAATGAACTCTTATGCATGAAAATGATAGGCAACTGAAACTGACATAGAGCAATATATAGCATATTTCTCGACTTTAGGGACTATGGAGTTACACTTAATTAGGTTGATTGAGACTTCAAAAGGGATTTCCATCAGAGAAAGGAAGAAAAGAAAGAAAAAGGAAGAACTTACCTATTTTTATTTTCAAAATAATAATAATCTAGGCGGCAATTTTTATAAGTATTTTTATAAGTTTCTTTTTTCTTTCTTCCTTTTTTTAGAGAGAGCTTTGCGGCGACCGATTTTGAGAAATAGCTCAGCTACCACATGGAGTTGTTGCGTAATATGCCTCTCTCAGTGTATCCGGTAAATTTAATTCTAAAAATCATTTCCAAGAGAGTGAAATGTCTTGTCATTTCAATGAGAGAAGAAAATGCCTTGCCGCTTGTTTGCACTTGGGAGCTGTTTGCCGGGGCGAAAAGCCCATTTTAAATTCTGACGGGGTGACACGGAAAAGAGGCATTAGCGGACCCCGCGTGTTCGTTTTCTGCGAGAAAGCGGCTCCATTTTAAACAATGGGCTTATAGCCGAAGAAGAGGCAATGAGCTACTTACTTAGCATAACTCAAATATCCTACGTGGAAAACACTAGATCGTTTTTAGGTTCGAAGTCGACGTTGGTAGTTATAAGACCCAGAATCAAGTGAATGCGGAGGCGTGGAAATGAGTATAAGTTGATGGATCGTTTTTTACGTTGTGTATTTCGCTGGGTTATTGTATTTCGGTCGGAAAATCTCGGGAGTAGCGATATCTTGTAAGCTTACTTGCCTCTTCTTTTGTTAATTTCTTCTCTGATTTCAGTCAATCTTATGGAAACTTAATGGATTAGGAATAGTTTTAATGCAAAGTACAATGCATGTTGTTTATATAGCATAATTAGCAGTTATTTGTGCTTTTTTTTTTTTTTTTTTTTTTTTTTGAATATAGATCATAGCCTAAGCAAACAATATTTGAATCGTAGACCTCTCGTCATTGCAAAAGAGACTTTACCGTGCTACATCAGCACTTGCTATTGTTTGTACATTTAGATGATGAAATTGAGTGGGAAGCCACTGTGGCTTGTAATTCATTAAATGTCTAGATTGCTTGCCTTTTTTTTTTTTTTGACTTTTCACTGGAGCTACTTTGATTCCTTTCTACATTGCTTGTACATTATTCATAGCGTTGACAGTATTTGTTTATTGTAATAACTGTGACGTGTGTGTATTGTTTTACATGTCGGCTTCGAACTTGAGCGGCAAACAAATTTGACAGCGGCCAATAGCCCTGTATTAAATAGAGGCCAACCTAGGCATCAATCCGGTGCCCCTAGGAATAATGAAGTTGCTCAAATCCTTATTTACTCGAGACAATCTCCATGTGTAGTTGATGTGGGAGGACTACTTATTCGAACCCAACTCAACAACATTGGCTTGCATGGACGAAGTGCTGCCAGAGCACGTCGCAGGGAGGCTTGGGCTCTTGTGACATCATTGCATTGCAGGCTGCTCTGCTTGCAAAACATGGGGGCAGGGGCTTTGCTCAAATCAGCCTCGCTCTAGAGTTTGGTGGTTAAGGGCAAAATATGGGACTGAGAGACTCTGACAATACAATGAAGTGGGCACGCGAAGGAACCGCCAGCCTCCACAGGCATTTTGTAAAGGAGCAAAACTTGAAAAGTTTTAGGGCCTTTCCTTTGCTTTTGAGAAAAAAAAATATTTTGTGCCTGCCAGGAGTCGAACCTGGATCTATTGAGTAGATTCAATTGCATTACCATTGAGCTACAGGCACTTTGTAGCTGATCTGTGTTATAATATTTATTTCGCTTTCCTTGGCAAGAAGAGTTGAGAGACTGGGAGTTAATGTAATGTATGAAGAGAATTCAAAAGGAGTTAGGGATTAGATTTATTTTGGTGTTTAGAAAGTGAAGAATTAAGAAGAGTTGAAAATAGTAACTGAAAAAGTTATTTGGAGAATTAGAAAGAACGAGGTATGATAATTTTATTTGAGTTAGTTGACGATTTTGCTCCCTCAACAATCGTAATTATCCCCTTAAATATTTTAAGAAGTAAATAAAAGATATCTTTAATATGAAACTCGTACAGATTAAGCTTTAATGATTAAATAAATATCAATTATAATATACTGTAATAATTATTTTATATTGATATTATTTATTGACCTATTTGAAAATTGCACTTAACCGCAAATGTGCAATAACTTAATAGATATTCAATAGACACTATTTAGTTACCTATTTGAAGATGCATTTTACCTATTAGAAACGCCATGTGGGTGCTTGGATAATTATCAGATTTCCATTCTTGGGAAGGGCAGAGCCCACCTCAATTCCAGGGAACCGATATTGCCACCCCTAGAAATGATAAAGACGCGGCTAAAGATTTACAAGTGTGACATTATTTTTTTGGACACCGCTACTCTTGTGAAAAGTCTAAAATGTTCTTCCCTCTTCTTCTTTCTCTTTCTTCTTTCCTGACGAACGGCGGCAAGCCCCAGTCGATGCTCCCCCTCATTCCCCGCCCCCCTCTCACGACCTCCCCTCCCCCTCCCCAGCGACCCCCCCCCCACGACCGAACAAAGGATCGACGAGGACAGCGAGGGGACAGTGGGCGGCGTCAGCAAATAAGAAGGAGAGGAAGAGGAGGGGGGTAATTTCATCATTTTTAAATTTTAAGATGGTGCCTTTATCAAATTGGTGTGTGCCAGGATATAATGGGTGCCTTCATCATTCCTTGGGGGTGGCAGTGTCCGTTCCCCAATTCCAGCCAAATTCCTATCGAACATGGCCTACATGTTTACTTGCATTTCGCAATATTCTAGAGGGCTAGCTATATGAAACAGAATAAAAAATGTTTTTTTTTATATATCAAAGAAAAAGTCGGTAGGCCTCTCTCAGTCTCTCTGAATTATAGGAGACATACTTCCCTCTTTTTTTCTTTTTTTTTTGAAAAAAAAAGGAAAATTCCTGTAGTAATATCACTAACATACCACTGATTTGAACTTGTTATCTCTTTATCATACAAGTCACATTCTTACCTACCTATCTTTCCAAGCTGTTGATGAAAAAAGAAAAAAAAATTATGCCCACCTCCATCATCATCATCATCATCATCTAACTCGCATCCTCTTGCTAAAACATTAGCCCTAGATTCTTCAGGCCAGAAAAGTGGGTGATACTTAAATCAGGTGGCCATCAGAGAGAAAAACATGAATCAAGCAATGTTCTACATTCACAAGGCTTATGCTTGTAGGCATGAAATCAGGCAGTGCATTTAAAATGCAAACACCTTAGGTTTCTCTTTATCTTCATCAAGCTATGAGGCTAGGTACCGTCCTTGTGATAAAATTTATAGAAAGTCGGCAAAGACCCAAAATGGTGAAGAGAAAAAAAAAACCCAAACTCTGAATTTTTCCCACTTCTTTATTGTAACATTCATGAGGTTAGGCCCATTGATGTGACTAAATCTTGTGTTATTCACTGGAGTAATGCTAGCAGGACCCAAAAATTGGGACAGATCCAGGGGACAGTTGACGTGGCATGATGACTGGATCATGAGCTGAGAATCATTAATGCTGATCTGGTGATCAATTAAGGGAAATTTTGCCAGCGAATGCTATTTCTTCATATCTAATCTAAGAGTTTTTTTTTTATCGCAAATTCAAACCCAACCCATGGTGCTTAGAAATCCTCATCTCTCTCTCATATTTCACCCCCAAACTAGTCGTCGCCGCTGATCATAACTACTGCCGCCTCTTGCTGTTGTTGTCACCTACTCTATTTTGTTAATGAGGTTATTCTTCTTGTTGAAAGACGAATGGTCACAGAAAAGATTACTTTCTTTTAATTTTTATATATATATAAAAAAAATATTCAAAATACTTAATTTTAGTTTATAGATAATTGAAATAATATAAATCAACTTCAATAAAACGGATCTTTTATTCGAAATTCGGAGGGTTATATTTGAGGTGGAAGGATTTGAGCTCAAATCTTTTTGAAATGACACAAGTCTATCTATCTCTCTCTTTATGTGTGTGTGAATATGTAAATCAGCAGGCACAAGAGACAACTCCGATCAATATCGCACTCTAAAATCATATGTCTTGAAATTTTTTCACGATCCAATCGTACACTATCATTTTCATGTTTTAAGATGTATAAGAGTTCGTTTACTCATTAATCTAATCATTCCATTTTATTTTACTTTTAAAAAATCCTTAATGTTTGAACTAAAAAAAATAGAGTAAACAAACTTCAAATCAGGTGATTTTTTAATATATATATATATATCTTAACACATGAAGATGATAATGTGCGGTCGAATCTTAAAAATTCAATCGAAAATTTGAGTTTGGAGATAGAAAGACCTTTCAATTTGATTAGAATCTCTAAAACTAGAAATTGACAAAGAAACGGAAAGGACAATAAATTTTATTAATTCAATTATCATGTGAAAAATAATTTTTTAAAAAAACTTAAACGTGGCAAAAGAAGGAAGAAGAAGAAACGACTTTATTGTGCTCATGATCCTGAGAATTCTTCGCAAAACATCATCGTCCGAGCATATTGCATTTCGAGGCTCAGATCAGAGTTGAGAGCACGTTGCAGTTTCGAGGTTCAGATTCTCGCTAGAGTCAAGAAAGAGAGGGCGATGTCTGAAAACTACGAGGATCACCCAGGAAGCACGAGACGAGGAGTAATAAGAAAAGAACAGAGTGTGTGCAATAAAACGAGGCAGCGGACGAGGTCGAGATTTCTTTGGCAGCTTCAACAGCAGCTTGAAGCCGAATATGAGATGGGAAAATAAAACATTTGTATCGTTTCAAAACTACACTCATTTATTTATTTACTTGTTCAGACTGAAAAATAAAAGAAACATAATACTTTATCCAGGTTAGCTGTCCCACAAACGTGTCCCTTTTTTTTGGTTCTTTAAACGGAGTTTCTCTGTTCATTGTAAAAAAAGATCACATCAATTGATGCATGCATGCACATGTTAACGGGTACCTTTCCAATAAAAAAATGTTTGAGATGAATCATGGAGTCTCCAAGCAGATATTACCACCCAAGTATTTAAGGAGTAGTATTAAAATTAAAATTATATGATGCTTTTTCCATCCGGAAATGATAGTTCACTTTGAGCCTGTTTAATTGCAAGGAAGAGGGCGGAAGTAAGAAAATGAGAAACTATAATTGCTCACTTTTTTATCTATTCAAATACTGAAAATAAAAAAATAAGAAAATTCTTTTTCTTTTCTTCTTTTCTCTTTTACACAACTATTTTCTTTTCTCTTTTCTCTTTTACACAACTATTTTCTCACTTTCAGGACGCTACAGTTAATTTTGTGGTCATATAAATCTCATTTGTAATAAGTTGTAGCACAAAACAGTTAATTTTTGGATCATATAAATCTCACTTGCATTCTAATTACAGTCTATTTTTTATTTTTCTTAATTAATTTTTATTTTAAAATTATTTTGTGGTCATATAAATCTCATTTGTAATAAGTTGTAGCACAAAACAGTTAATTTTTGGATCATATAAATCTCACTTGCATTCCAATTACAGTCTATTTTTTTTTTTTAATTAATTTTTATTTTAAAATTATTTTGTGGTTATCTTTGTGGTTAACTTTTCCACTTTCACTTCCACATTACCAAAATGTATAATATTTTTCACACCACACTTCCCAACAACATCCAAACATCAGAAAACTTACCAATTAATTCCCAAGTTCCAAAGGGACCTATTAGCACTTCCTCACTTCCACCCTTAACTAAACAGTCCCTTTATGGAAAAAAAAAAAATTGTCCCAAATTATTGGTCCATTTTGAATTCCAATACTACTTTTACTATTCCCAATATAAAGTACAGAATAATATCTTTACTTTTTCTCTTTATAACAAAAATTTCCTTCTTCTTTTTAACTAGTTATAAGGATAAAAATGAAAATTTTCTAATATTCAAATTTTTACATAAAGATTCTTAAAATTTGTGCCTAATCAAAAACTATCCATAATAAGCGAACGGAGGGAGCATTAATCATATTAAAAATAGAAAATTTTTTATTATATAATTATAATATTTAAACATATTATCCTCGTTAATAATATACACAATTCTCTATGATTTATCAGTACTATCACTTTCATGACTCGTGAAATTTAACCTAAGAATGTGATATTATTGACAATTTTCAATCAAATAAACAACTACTCCCACACGGGAAGTAACGGACAAATATAATAATGAAGTGGTGGAGTGGTGGTGCTAGTCAAGGTGATTAAACATGGAGCCGAGCAGTGAATGCTCGTAGGGCAAGTGATGTGACTTAATTTTGTACTGTATATAATTCATCACAAAAATGGTTGCATTGATCATGATGGGTCAATGTATCAGTTGATGTGAATCATTATTGGGATGTACTCTTACTTCAATTCTATGTTCCAGATTCAGTTCATGTGCTCGTGAGTTATTGAGTGGAAATTTTGTGGAGGTCGACGGTGCACCATGTGATTAGCATCGGTCTGCAATTATTGAGGTCGAAATGTTGTGGAGGTTGATGGTGCACTTCGGTCCTTCTTGTTTCTTGGAACAGAGAGGAAGAGGAAAGAACGAAAAGAATGAGAAATTAAAGATTGGAAGGAAAAAAAATTCAAAAAATTATTTATGTGCTTAATTCTCTGTGTTTAGTCTTTTTTTCACTGAAATTTTGAGCTGAAGAGATGAGAGAAGACACATTTTCGTCCTCTTCGCTAGTAAAATGATGAAAAAAACTCTTTCTTTTACAAAACAGCTGGGCTGAAAAAGAGAATGCTTCTCTCTCTTTCTTCTCCTTCGTGTCAGTGAGACTGACAAAATTTATAATTGATTAACTTGAATATATTTACGGTTATATATGTCAAAATCATGATGTTATATATATAATGAAAAAAAATAAGAGTAGGGAGAATAAAATACTCGAGCACAAAAGATGTAGCAGAGTACTCCATATATCAAGGTATTGATGTTCCAGCATAGGTGTCTACATTAACCGTACGGACAACATGAAACTGGCTCCAGCATTCACGGATGTGCATTAACTGGTGTGTCCTTGTCGGTCGAATTCAAAACCTAATCATGATATTTTGGTTGTACTTGCATATATTCTCACACTTCTCTAGATCCTACACTGACCTTACATGTATGTAGTACTAGTATATTACTGTAGTACCTTGAAGAGTCAAGATAAATTGTAATCCCTTCGTTCGGAATAGCCTACTTTGAATTCTAATACTATTTTTACAATTCTCAATGTTATTTTTACCATTCTTAATATACTTTTTGTTGAGATTTTAGCTGAACTAATAGTCCCACAGCGGCTAGACATGAGGATGGTCTTGAGTATATAAGGATTTGGGCAACTCCGCTCAGAAGGCTAGTCTTTTGGGATAGCACCTCAAGTTCTTCAATTGGTATCAGAGTCATGCCCCGAACTTAGTCGTGTGTGTGGGTGATGTTCGATATTGTTGATCCCCCAATTTGGCGCAAGAAGGCGCAATAATGAGCCCCTGTAAAGCAATTTGGACAGTGGTGCTCCTTTACAATAGGTGTAACAACCGTTCTCGAAATACGTACACAGTTATGTATTCAAATTCTTGATCGTATTTTTTGATTTACTTCTTATATTTAATTGTTTTATGAATATTTATGCGATCGTTTTGCATTAGATCCAGATTCGTGAATTCAGGGTCAGCCCTAGTCTGAACCGGGGACCAGATCCTAGCGTATTACTCGATTTAATCTTTTTGGTAGTCAGAATTGACTGGTTTCAATTTCAAACATCATTTTTCAATATTTTAGATTTTTCATATTTTTCTGAAAATTTTCCAAATTAAGTTGCAAAATCTTTAAAATCAGCGTCGACCAGTATCACTGGTCGATTTCAAGATTTTTAATTTACAAACGGAGTCAAATTTCTAAAATCCGTTTTCACATTATTCTTAAATCATATTTTCTACATTAATGTATTTTTGGAGAATTTTTTAAGTTTATCAAAACTCGGTCGGATTTGGTGTCAGCCAGTATTGCTAGTTGATTGTAAGATTTTTAATTTGAAAAATAGGATTTTATTTCTAAAAATCGATTTCATGTTATTCCTCAGGGTGATATTTTCTACCTCGAGGTATTTTTGGGGATTTTTTTGAAACAGTCGATATTTTAAATATTATTATATTATTATTAATTTTGGGAATCTTTCATTTCTTCCTTCCTTTTCTTTTTTTCTTTTCCTTTCTCACCAAACCACGCGTGCCCACTTGCGCCGTCCCCATCACCTGGTTCCATATAACGCCTCTCCATCACTCTCTTTCAATCTCTCTCCCTTTCTTTTTCTTTTTCTTTTTCTTTTCCCTTTTTTCCTTTTATTTCTCTCCCCCTCTTTTTTCTCTCCCTCTTCCACTTTTCCCAGGGAATGCCAGCACCACCAGTGCCCCATTCCGACGCCCTCCTCCAGCTCACCTCACCAGCATCCCCCCATGGCCAACGGCCTCCACTCCAGCCTCCCCTCTCTCTAACTCTCCCTCCATCTCCTCCAACTCTAAAATCATCACCATCTCTTTCAAAATCCACCACCAAATCACCATCTCCTCCTTCTCAATTACTACTCTCACCACCTCCTCCTTCTCCAATCTTTCTTAATTTCATCTTCTCCTTTCCCAATTTACATCACCACCACCAAATTCTACTCCACCACAACTTCAAATTCCATCAATTCCACCATCTCCTATTCATTTTCACTAATCTACCCACCACCATCAACAACCCCCCTTCAACTTCCCCTTCTCGGCCGGTGTCGGCCATGGCAATCAGCGCCCTTAGTCGCGCAGCCAGGGAGTGGCTAGGCCACGGCCTGGCTGAGCCAGGCCGTGAGCACTCTTGGGGGCTGCTGCCCCCTCCTTTCTCTCTCCTGTCTCACTCTCTCCTGTCTCTCTCTCTGTTCCTCTCTCTCTCCTATTCTCTCTCTCATCTGTATCTATCTCTCTCCCTCACTCCCTCTAACTATGTTACTCTCTCTCCTATTTTCTTTCTCTGTATAATTCTTTTACTCTAGCTCTCTTTTTCTCTCTCTAGACCTTTCTTTCTAGCTTTCCTCTCTCTTGTTCTCTCTCTCTCTCTCTCTCTATATATATATATATATTAAATATTAAATATAAATATTGGTGGCGTGCACGTATTTTGGGACTACGGGACTTCGCGGTTTTTCTGAAAATTTAGGCGAGTGTCCTCACCTCGTTTTGGGTTTTCTCGCTTCGTCGGGTCGACTTGTATTTTGTCATGTATTTGAGTTTGTATTTGTATTTTGTGTTAGGTTGTGCCCTTATATTTGTATGTCGCCGAGTGTCCAGGATTGTACATGTATATGCCTGCGACGAATGTTTGTATTAGGATAGTTTATTTCATGTATATATGTCATGCCTGAGATATGCTCTTTTACTGCTTTATACCATGCGTGGCTGACCCTTCGTGGTTATTTAACTTTCGGCTCTCTACTAAGCCTCCGGGCTTCACCACTCCACGGAGCGTAGTTATTATCATGTTTATATGAATGCATGTATGGTACTAACTGTGCAGGTACCCATGTACCGACTATTGGTTTTTGCCTACTCCCGGGATAACTACCCAATTAGTTTTAGGCCTTACACTCTTATGGGTTTCGTGGTAGCAACCGAGAGTGCGCTTAGACCCCGAGCGTACTTTAGCCTCCGGGATCTCGCCCACTTCCTTGAAAGAGGAGTGCGCTTAGACCGTCAGGCCTCTCATGCTCCGCATGGTAGGCATGCTTAGCGCTTAACGCTTTATCACTGGATTTGTTTAGGCATAATTCTGCCAGATTTTAGACTCGCTTTTTAAGCTGAGTCATTCCATTATCTCCGTCAAGCGCTCTAGTGATTAAACATTGTTTGTTGTCCACGCCTCCAGCTTCTTTAGCTCCGCTTGTATGTTCGCTTGCTTGCTAATTGCCTACTTGACAGTTTATCTATTCTTTTATGAATGGTTGTGAATAGTTTGAAATCTTACTTATACTGTTTTTCAGAAAATGCATGGTTTTACGGTATTCGTACCGATCTCTTATATCAGTACTGTTTCCCTATATCGCTAGACATGCTTTCACTTGATGTGCTAACATTTACTATGTTGTCTCTTGTCACCAGACCTGTCAATCACCCTTCAACTGATATCTGATTCCTGACTTGTTACCGGTAACATATCTCATGTATCTGATTCCAGAGGGATAGCGAGTGGAGCTATGTGCCATACGGAGGAAAATGCCACATCACACACGTGGTGGGGGCCACCTTTTGGTATCCGTAGGGGCCACTTCTAGGTACTCACATCGCGTCCTATTTGCATTGTTACCCGAAATGCATATGGTATGGAACTGAGTACTACAGAGAGCAAAGTGTCACACCACACACGTGGTGGGGGCCACCTCTTGGTATCCATGGGGGCCACCTCTAGGTATCCACTATCGTATCCGTGACTTTCTGCCTTCCTGATCCAGCACCTGACACATAACAATAATAATATTAGAAACATGGGATATTTGGTCTCTCTTTCGTTCGGATATTAGTTGTAACACTTGCCTTAACTAATCACCTATTTTTTTAAACACTTGAGTGCTTTAAGGAGATAATGTGAAAATAAGTATTCATGTAAGATACTTATACTATTCATTATACCATGCATATACTAGTATAAATGTTTATGGGTTAAATACACACACATGCATGTTGACATTTTTTTACCATACCCCCACCATACTGGTTGGTACAAGTACTTCATGAAAGAGGGAGGGATGGGGACCTTACTTATAAGAGTAAGGTATGGGTATAGAGAGATGGTATTAGGGGGCACTTGGCATGATATCATTAAGAGAAGGGAAGTATAAATAGGGGGAAAATGAAGAGAAAATTCTCTATTGGCAACACTCTTCTTCTTTTCATTTCCAACTCCAAAAAACCCCCCTCCCTTCATTTTGCAGCCGGCTAAGGCCAAAAACAGCCAGCAGCCCATTTTCCCCTCCCTTTTTCTTCGCCTACACGCTCTGTCTCTCCCCCTCTCATTCCCTCACTAATCTTTTCCTACCTTCCTTTATACTAAAAAGGCTTCCTCTACCTATTTTATCTCCTCCAAAGACCTAATAGAACATGAAAAAGTGGTGATCTAGCATCACCTTGGAGGAAATTCTTGAAGACAAGGTTGGCCTAGGTTAACAAGTTAGGAGGGTGAAATTGGTTGAAGAAGGTAAGCAAATCCTTAAGACTACTACACCCTCTTATGCTCTTTAAACTATAAACTAATTATGATGTTGTTATGGCCTTGTAAACTCCATTATAACCGGTGACCAAGCTTGATAAGGGGATATTCTCTTCAAGGGTGAGTAGAACATCCAAACCCTAATATATTAGTAGGTAGTGTAAAGTTTGAAATAAAGTGGAGAATTGCTAAGTCATAAGTGGACGTTAAAATGAATGATAATGCATGTGTATGATTTATAGACTTTATGTGTTCATTATATCCGATGGTGATATGTTGTTGTTATTCTCATGTATGCTTATCATTGTGTATAATTGACATGTTATTGTGTGTATACATGATAGTCAAACACATGTCTCTTAAGAAGAAATAGTTTTATGAATAAACATCACACTTGACTTTATGCATATATATGGCTACGGAAATATTAAGATGATATAATGTGTTGGTTATCTTGAAAAGGCTCACATATAGTTAACTTAGCAAGTTGTTATTTATATATATTAATGACTTCCATAATGTTGGCATGATGTAAAGTAGAAATCATGAAAATTATTTATGTTGACATTGTTTTATGAATCCTTGCATGTTGTTATTACATGAAGGATATGATTATTGCATATTTGGAGGAAGGGGCCGGGTTGAATCGGAGGTGACCGAAAGGGAGAATATTCCGATAATGTATAGGAGGAAGGGGCCGGGTTGAATCGGAGGTGACCGAAAGGGAGAATATTCCGATAATGTATAGGAGGAAGGGACCGGGTTGAACCGGAGGTGATCGAAGGGAAGAATATTTCGTTGAATAACGTATAGGAGGAAGGGACCGGGTTTAACCGGAGGTGACCGAAGGGGAAGTCCAACTTTATGTTTAACAAGTGTGTTAATATGATTAAGATGAAAATTGCATGTTAAAACTATATAAATTTTTTAACATTAGACTCTGTGATGGTCGACTGATATAGGCAAATTTCAACTTGATTAGTCGACTAACTCATGGGCCAAGTCGACTATAGATGTGAGATTTTGTTACGTAAGTCTCTAGAAACCACCCTTAGTCGACTATATAAGATAGGATAGTCGACTAATATTAGTTACAGGTAACAAACAGAGAGTAGACATCCTTTTTTACCAAGGCATAGTCGAATATAAATGGCTTATAAGTCGACCAGTACCAAGAGTAGTTGACTATACAAGATAGGGTAGTCGACTAGTTGAGCCACAGGCAGCCAACAGAGAGTGGATATAATTTTGGACAGGGCTTAGTCGACTATAGTTTTAAGCTAAGTCAACTAATATCAGTATTAGTCGACTATAGGAAGGGCAAGTCGACTAATAGGACCAATTACTGTGTTTTGGTCAGGAACTTCAGCAAATACCTAAAAATATGCAAAAATAATATAAATTACAATTGTTACCTTTATAATAAATTCCAATAGACATACATAAAGGTCATGCATATGATTATTGTTTTACTCACTGAGCTGTCGAGCTCACTCTGTTATATTAATCACCTTCAGGTTTGGATAAAGGCAAATGACTCGCTTAATGACAATATACGGGATAGGTGGCAGCGAAAGATATTTTCACCCTTTTGGCATGTTCTTTTAATTTGTATATATTGTTTAAGAAACACTATGTAAAACTCATATGTTGATGCTTATCATGAACTTTTGTAATGAAACGCTTGTATTATTAGGTGTTTAACTCGAATCTTGTGTAATATTATGGAGTTTATGGAGTAGTGATGAGTTTGCTATGTGTTCTTCACCGGATTGTCGAATCAATGTTTTGAAAATATATGCACTAATAGTGGAAATGTTGTGAAGCCATAAGTAGGCTGACGTTAGCCAAAATTGAAGTGTTGTATCTTGATGGGTCCCACGCTTGGATTAAGGATAACCAGTAATGATTGTGAAAATAAATTTTTTTAAGACTGGGACCGTTACATTTGTATTCACATATCAGATTCAAATGAATTCTACTGGAGTACACATTCTAGTATGGACTACTAGTAGTGTGAGACACTGGTAGAGAGATGATTGAAATATCAGATGGTACTAATGTTTATTATTGAATTTTCTGACCCCTTGTTTACTGAATTGTACTGGCATGCTTGTGACTCATTACCTGACCCTGTAACTTGATTAGTAAACAATAATAAAGTCAGGAGCGGTGTTATTGAATCACTTTCTCATCCGAATAATGGTGTCCGTATATCAGTTTAGATTGGGTTCTACCGAGATGCGGACCCTGTGTGAACTACCAGTGGTATGGGACACTGGAAAGAAATAATTAGAATAATAGGTGACACTGCTTGTTATTATTATACGATTAAGTTATCCTATCCATTATATGTATATGATTTTCGTGATACTGTAATTATTCCTGACATTCTTATTCTGTTACATTGAGGGAACTCAAGTTGTATAAACTCAGATTATGGTGACATGGGCATATGATATATATATGAGGGTTTCTTTGTTTGAATTTTTCCTTCAACGTACTTATCTTGTGAAGTCGAAAACTGGATTTGTACCACTAGTTTTGCCGTAATTACTTTCATTGGGTTTGACTTCAGATTTCTACTTTTATGATTATTATTATTATATTATATATGTTTACATCTTGCCCTGCCTTGCGTTCTACACCACTAACCTCCTGTTCTTATCATATTATACTATGCATGTTTCCTACTTGATATCTCTTACTATCTCTTTGCCTGCTCTTGTATGTTTGTGCTCACGACACGATTTTCAATACATGCTCTTTTGATTCGAATTTATTGATACATGTGTGCCTGCACGCCACTTGGCATTCACTACACTACTCGCTGGGGAGTTTCTGACTCCCCTGAATCCTCGTGTCCATATCCTAAAATTGGAGCTTGTGAATTCTCCCGGTTGCTGATCAGAGTAGCGCAGCGGTAGCATGGGTCATCGGCATACTGTCTGAGACTTTATCCCCCCAGGTCCCCTGCTCGTCTCTTAAGTTTCTTTTTTGTAACTCGTGAGCGTCTTATATACTATTCATACTTGTATATCTTTTTGTATTTTAGTAATTGCGCCTATCAGTGATATAATATTCTTGTAATATTGTGTCAATCCTGTGAAAACTTTATAATTGTACTCTTATGTTGGAATGTATAATTCACCATGTGCTTCCGTACTCTAATTCTTACCTGTACTGATGCTTAGCGTATATATGTGAGGGTATTTCGGCCTACGTTTATACGTCACAGTAACGTCTCCGTTGTAACGGTCCCAAATTCTCATAAGCAAGGTTAGAGCCAAAACATGTATTTCCTGAAATTCTTTAACCATAATCCAAAATCTAGAAAATTTCGGCAGCACCTCCTCTAAATCTTTATACTTTTTCCGCATACATAAAAAAAATTTTCGGCTCCAAGGCCTACTTATATCCACACAGAAGTTTCGGTCACATGACCTACTTATTCCCAAAAGAAGGAGATCTCCTAATATATACATATATCATGCCTACCTTGCATAACCATTGAAACATCCATAAACTCACATAATTCTAATAACATAAGCACCAAACTTACTTCACCAACCTTACAAGTACACAAGTCTAATTAAACTATTACAAAAGTTTCCATGTGATAATAACATATAGCACTCTCATCCAGGTGATGCTAACATAAAACATGGTTACATAACAAAATGATTACAGTAATTATTTATGAAACATGAAGTATTCGGCTCATAGTAATCCGTGCTACATTATGTTCTTACCCTTATCCAGACCTGAAAAAGGAAAACAATGAAAGAAATGAGCTCAACGGCTCAGCAAGTAATTTACATAAACACTTTATAAAGGACAACAACATAACTTATTTTCATAGCATGCATTGTGGAATTCACGGAAACCATAATTAAATGAAGCTACCATGGAATTCAAGTGAAAGTTAAGAGTCCTAGTTGTTGGTTTACATTGCTAATAGAAGTTCCTCCCCATATTGTACTAAGGCAAAATTTATACTTAAATCCCTCCTAAGAAAGTATCTAGCCAAGCATTCACTCTTGCACAAGCCTTGACTATCAATTATTGCCTTACAAACAATTATCAATAACATACTATAAATATATATAGTTACTTATTACGGCACAACCACAAATTTCCCTAATCATAGGGTACATTTTTCACCGTCTTCTTTCACCTACCGGCTCCCGCTCGGCCCCTTCCTCCTTGGAGTATAATAATGACTCCTTATATATATCACAAAGATAATTACACATATAATGTTTAAGTGTGATTCCACACAAACCCCGTCTTCTACCACCTACCGGCTCCCGCTCGGCCCCTTCCTCCTATTATCACAACAAACATTCACAATCATCACTCACCGTCTTCCCCCCTCCTACCGGCTCCCGCCCGGCCCCTTCCTCCATTAAAGACATGCATGCACATTCAATTGTAACCACACGGATTTTTCAACAAGCAACCCACGCATATATTTTACATGACAAAGGTACACCATCGCATAGGCTACATAATCAATATGTCATGGCAAAATCACAAAATCAATATACTTCACATTTTATCACTACTAATCATGCTATTACAAATGTATCACTATCGTAGTAATACCAATTAATTATATGGAACTCCAAGGTACGCTAATTTGCAACTTAACATCTTGCATGCCTAGCTTGTAACATACTACCGCAATACTTTTACATTCTAGTACTACTAGTACATGCCCATCATCACTATTCCCCTTTACTTACTTTATTTAACTTGGCTCAATTTGTCATGCACGTGTAACAAAAATGATTTATAGAATTACTTTATAAAAATACTTGTAGCACTATGTCCTTGTAACTAATCACACATAATGTTGCATGTAACCCAAATTCCCTTTTAATCACATAGAAAACTTGCATGCAACCTAAATTAGAGAATTAGCATAGGAGTGAGTATGTAAATTACTCACCAAGATTATGAGGATCTCCACTAGTAATTTCGGTCAATTCCCTCACTCAACCCTAGTAACACAACAAGGAAATTTTAGTTCATGAATTACCAACAATATGAGAGTATCAAATTGAGGGTTACCCTATTTTTACCCAATTTAACCTCTGTTTAATTTCTGAAAATAAAACAACAAGAAATAGGAATTAAATCTTAAGATTAGGGTTGATTATTACCTAAAAAAAAATATTCCAAACTGAATTTCCTCACTTCTTCTTGGTAGATCGGGCACCCCCCTCTCCCCTCCAGGTCGCGCGAGGCCTGGCGCCTCCCTCCCGCCGCGCCGCGCCGCCCTTCCGCGGCTCTGTGCGGCCGCGACGGCTCCGGCCGCTGCCGGCGCCCCCCGGCTTCGGCTGGGGGGTGTAGAGAGAGTGAGAGGGAAGGGAAAGTGTGTGTATAGAGAGAGAGATTTGAGAGAATGGAGAGAGTGTTAGGGTTTGATTTCGGGTGATTTGGGAACCCTAGAATTTTTACAGAGAAGGAAGAAGAGGGCTTTTTACAGAGAAGAGAGAATTCTCTTCTCAGATCTAACGTAAGGGAAATGTACTTATGCAATAAAGCCCCTCCAAACTCAGAATATGGCAAAATCCACCCCCTTTAATTCATGCCACTTGGCTAAGGCTAGGATCAAATTGATCCTAGCCCTACACTTCATACTCTCATGCACACCTAACTCTCCACTCACAAGTGCCCTTAATCTATTCTAAATACTATATTTGGTATAGTTTGGGTATGAAATAAATTTGAAAATACCCCTAATATACATGGTATTGGAATGCTTGGTATATACACTCATATTTTTAATATGATGATCATTTTGACATAAGTACTTATACACATATATATATTTAATCTATGCCATAATATAAAATGACAATAGTAAAAAAAAATAAATAAATAAAATATTATTCTATGGTCATATTATTTGTTTTTGGTATTAAGTTAGGAATGAGGAAATATATAAAAATATTTCCTTATATTCGATGCTTAATATCATGAGGAAATAATAATTAGCAATCTAATAATTAAAATTTAATATAGGTTGTTACATTCTACCCCCCTTATAGGAGCTTCGGCCCCGAAGCTCGACGTACCTTGAAAAAGTCGTGGGTAGGTAGATCGCATTTCCTCCTCTGGTTCCCAGGTAGTCTCTTCGATTTCCTGGCTTCTCCATAATACTTTAACTAATGGAATAGTTTTGTTCCGTAGAACCTTCTCTTTACGGTCCAAGACTTGCACGGGCTCCACCGTACATGATAAATCTTCTTGGAGTTGTAAGGGAGAATAACTAAGAACATGGCTGGGATCCGGTATATATTTCCTCAATTGTGATACATGAAATACATTGTGTATCCTCTCCATTTCCGGTGGTAAGGCTAACCGATAAGCCAGAGGTCCGATTCGTTCCAGTATCTCAAAAGGACCAATGAAACGGGGATCTAGCTTATTCCGTTTACCAACCCGTATAACTCCTCTCATGGGCGATATCTTCAAGAAAACCTTGTCGCCTATAGCAAATTCCAAGGGTCTTCGGCGCCGGTCTGCATATGTCTTCTGTCTACTTTGGGCTGCCTTCATCCTCTTCTTAATTATCCAGATTTTCTCTGTTGTGTCCACTACTATATCTGCTCCGAATAAGGTTCGGTCTCCTATCTCTTCCCAGCAAATCGGAGATCTACACCTCCTGCCGTACAAGGCTTCAAATGGCGGCATTCCAATGGTAGCTTGATAACTATTGTTATATGCAAATTCTGCCAATGGTAGGTATTTTTCCCAATTGCCTCCGAAATCCAATACACATGCCCTCAGCATGTCTTCAAGTATTTGTATAGTTCTTTCTGATTGCCCGTCCGTTTGCGGATGAGCAGCAGTACTTGGATGTAGTTTAGTACCCATAGCCTGAGATAAGCTGATCCATAGTCTTGACTGGAATCGGGGGTCCCGATCCGACACAATGGTCTCAGGTACTCCATGAAGTCTGATTATTTCTCGGAGGTAGATCTGTGCTAGTCTGTCCATTGAATAGTTTATTCGAATGGGTAGGAAGTGGGCGGACTTTGTGAGTCGGTCTACTATCACCCATATGGCATCATATCCTTGTGGGGATTTGGGAAGTCCTGTAACAAAATCCATAGTAATGTTGCTCCATTTCCATTCAGGAATTTGCAATGGCATAAGGAGTCCCGGGGGCTTCTTGTGTTCAGCTTTGACTCGCTGGCATATCAGACATCTTTGTACAAATTTAGCCACATCCTTCTTCATTCCTTCCCACCAAAAATTTGATCTTAGATCTTGATACATCTTGGTTGCTCCCGGATGTGCAGTGTAAGGAGTACTATGTGCTTCCGCCATAATTCGTTCCTTGAGCCTAAAATCTGAAGGTATGTAGATCCGGTCTTCTTTTCTTAGCAAGTCTTTCACAATGGAATAATCCTGAGCTTCACCCCTTTGTATGCCTTCCACGATTCTACTTACTTGATCATCTTTTAGTTGAGCTTCCTTTATCTCTTTATGAAGGTCAAAGTCAATGCTAACCTGATTTACCCGTGTCACCTCTTCCTGAGTTTCCCTTACCAGGACCTCCAATTGCAGCCGTTCTATGTCCTTTAATATTTCATCTTGTTGGGTTAGTAATGCTGCAACGGATCCCCCCGACTTCCTACTAAGTGCATCCGCTACCACATTAGCTTTTCCAGGATGATAATGAATTGCCAAGTCGTAGTCTTTCATTAACTCCAACCATCTTCTTTGCCGCATATTCAACTCCTTTTGAGTAAAGATATACTTTAGACTTTTATGATCAGTATATATATCACATGAGACTCCATAAAGGTAGTGTCGCCATATCTTCAAGGCAAAGATGACTGCGGCTAGTTCAAGATCATGAGTAGGGTAATTCTTCTCATGGTTCCTTAGTTGTCTAGAAGCATACGCAATTACCCTGCCATGCTGCATCAACACACACCCTAGCCCTGACTTCGATGCATCGCTGAAAATAACATAGCCTTCAGTTCCAGAGGGCATGGCCAGGACTGGGGCTGATGTTAGTTTATCCTTTAACTCCTGAAAACTTCTTTCCTGATTATTTCCCCAATGGAATTTGAGTCCTTTCTTGGTTAATTGTGACAAGGATGCTGCTATTTTAGAGAATCCTTCCACAAACCTTCGGTAATACCCGGCCAGTCCCAGAAAGCTTCGCACCTCGGTAACATTTGTAGGTCTAGGCCACTCTTTAATTGCTTCAATCTTTGCAGGATCTACTGATATTCCTTCTTTACTTATGATATGACCCAAGAATCCCACTTTATCCAGCCAGAATTCACATTTCTTAAGTTTTGCATAGAGTTGATTCTCTTTTAGTAATTGCAAAACTACTCTTAAATGGTCTTCATGCTCTTCTTTACTTTTGGAGTAGATTAGAATGTCATCTATAAAAACCACCACAAATTGGTCTAGATATGGTTGGAAGATCCTATTCATCAGGTCCATAAATGCTGCTGGAGCATTGGTCAAACCGAATGGCATCACTAGGAACTCATAATGGCCATATCTGGTCCGAAATGCTGTTTTGGCAACATCTTCCGACTTAATTTTTAGTTGATGGTATCCAGATCTCAGATCTATCTTGGAGAATACACTGGCACCCTGAAGCTGGTCAAAAAGATCGTCAATCCTAGGCAGTGGGTATCTGTTCTTGATAGTGACCTTGTTCAACTCACGATAGTCTATGCACAGCCTCATGCTCCCATCTTTCTTCTTAACAAATAACACAGGAGCACCCCAAGGTGACACACTTGGCCGAATAAATCCCAGATTTAATAATTCTTGCAGCTGGTCCTTTAATTCTTTCATTTCTGCAGGGGCCATCCTATAGGGTGCCTTGGATATGGGGCTTGTCCCGGGTAGAAGATTTATAGAAAACTCTACCTCCCTGTCTGGGGGCAAACCGGGTAGGTCTTCTGGAAATACCTCAGGATATTCCCTTACAACTTCAATGTCTTCTACTTTCATTATCTTGTCTTCACCTATGACAGCTGCCAGAAATCCTTGACATCCTTGTCTCAATAGCTTAGTGGCCTTCACAGCTGAAATAATTGGAGTACAAGTCTTATTCTTCATTCCTTCATAAACTCTTTCTGGAGCTCCTTCTAACTTAAATATTATTCTTTTCTGATGACAATCTACATGAGCTCGATATGTCGACAACCAATCCATTCCCAGGATGATGTCGAATTCCATTTCTCCTAATTTAATCAAGTCTGCAAGTGTTTTCATTTCTCCTATGATGATTTCACATTCCTTATAGTATTCATTAGTGGTCACACTTGCGCCTACTGGGGTTGACACCACTAGATGGTAGTTCATATGTTCAGGGTTCTTGTTAATCATTGAAGCAAATGATGAGGAAATGAATGAATGAGTAGCACCGGGGTCAAATAATACTCGAGCAATATTTTTAGATACACAGACGGTACCTTCAACCACCGCATTGGACGCCCTAGCTTCTTGCGGAGTTATTGCATTTATTCTGCCCTGAGCTCTGGGTTGCTGCACTGATGCTTGTGTCGTGGCTGAGCGAGTCCTGCCTGCAGGTTGTCGGTAGGCGGTAGCTTGTCCCCCTGTTGTTGGGGCGATACTCATGGCTGGTCTCCCTGTTCCCCGGCTGGCTCCAGGATATCCATGCAGTGTTGGGCATTCCCTCCTCATGTGACCCATTTTACCACAAGAAAAACATTGCTTGCCCATCGAACAACTGCCGGTGTGATTCCTATTGCATCTGGGACACCATTGGTTTCCCACAAAGTTGGTATGCGGCGGGGGTACTGGTCGTTTCGAAAATCCCCTCTGCTTAGGCCATGAGTTCTCTCCAGTCCCTTGGGTTGGCATAAAAGAAGATCCGGTACCTCTGTTGAACCTTACCGGATGAGCTCCAAGGTTTGGCGCATTAGCATACCGAGGGCGTTTCACAAAATGCAGTTCCCTGCTCCTGGTCTCCTGGCTCTCTTGCATATCACTTTCAATCTCTAGGGCCTTTTCCACTGCTTGGGTATAGACCTGTAGCTGGAAGGGAATCAGTTTACTCCTGATTTCTGGTCTCAATCCCCTAACAAATCTCTTTGCTCTATCTTCTTCCTCCGACACCAATTTCTCCGCATATCTAGATAGTTGGGTGAATTTGGCCTCATATTGCCCTACGGTTAACTGGTCCTGCTTTAAGTCCTGGAATTCCATCGCAAGTCTATCTTTCACCACTCCCGGTATATACTTCTCATTGAACTTTTTAACTAGGTAGTTCCAAGAAATTTCCTTCCCCATGGCCCTAGTTCCTCCCTTGATCATTTCCCACCAGCGTTCAGCTTCTCCTTGAAACATGAAGGAAGTGAAGGAGACCCGTTGATTTTCCGTGCACTCCATGACATCAAGTATTTTCTCAATTTGTCGGAGCCATTCCTCTGCTTGTATCGGGTCCACTCCTCCTTTAAATGCTGGGGGGTTTAACTTCTGAAATTGTTCCAGGGCTCTTCGGGGATTGTTAACATTTGCCAATTGCAACAACCAATCTGGTATTCCGTCTGGAATTCTCCGAGCGGCATTAGTTTGTTCATTATGAAGCTCTTGACTTGATGGGGGATGGACGCTCCCGATTGCACTGTGCAATGGGACGTCGCCCTCCGAGTTGGCCTCAGATGGAGGAAAGTTTAAATCCATGAGACACCTAGAAGAATAGTCGAAATAATCAATTGCAACTCAGTCATAACAAGTGGAATAGTTTACTACAAAGTACTGATTTCATTTATGCACAGAATGTTTCCATGGTAACATTTACATTAACATGTCTGCCTACAGTCAAAAATATACGTTTGCAGTCATAAAGGGATACATTGATCATACCTATGACTATTGACAACCACTTTCTTTACAAAAATATCTCGTATGTGAGTCGACATTCATTTCCACAAAAAAAACAAAAACAACAAAAACAAAAATGCCACCCTTCTAAACTCCTATCAAGGGGTTATGTTGGAACCCGAGGAGCTTTCCTCTCGGTCGTCCCCTACAGGTTCATCTTCTTGAGGGTCATCTTCTTCTTGCTTTAATTCCTCTGAGTCATTTTCTTCAGGATCTTCCTCATTAGGATCTTCTTCTTCTTCTTCAAGGTTTTCCCCTTCTGGATTCTCTCCTTCTTCTAGAACGGTATCGTATTCGCATCTCCAGTTCTCATTATCATCATAGAGATCCATATCTTCTATCCAACTGGAATTCCACCAAATACCCCCGAAGAAAAATCTTCCTTCAGGATTCGCCTCATTGCTAGGTAGTATTCCCATATCCATAGTTGGTGGCGCATCCCCAATGGCACTTTCTGCCTCATTGATATCCTCTTCATTATTTTGTTCTAAGCGAACCCCTGAATCTTTACTGCTTGTGGGACTTCCCAGAATAATAGCCGGATTGGTCTCGTCTGACTCAAAATCCCAATCCATCGGGTCTGCAACCCAGCTCAAACTTTCCGACTCCGGATTGTCGGATGATGATCCCGTCATTTCCGAATCCCCCATCTGTAACAGTATAATATTTACATTAGACAATTTATCTTCCAATTCCTCCCAAATAATAACTTGCATGAATATGTAACAATATATGATAGCAGCTTATCACTTCTTTAGCCATGCAGATCATCAAGATTTCTTTGGACAGGACCATTCAGACAATAGGTTTAACCTTGACTAGTGTGATATTTTAGTTGCTCTCTTTTCCAGTGTCCCATACCACTGAAATTCCACACAGAAGGGCCCGCACCCCTTGCAGGATCCGTTTGAATTAAGGTATGCGGGTACCCATACTCAAACGTAGAGAACAGTTTAAATATCATACTTTTCGGGTCAAACAACCCTAAGATTTTACTATCCATCCTATATCTCTTCCTACTTAGCCCAAGCGTACATACAACTTCACATATTCACCTAGCCAATCCCGTATGATACATCTATCTAAGCTAACCTTGCCTAAACCTTGCTCTGATACCAACTGTAACGGTCCCAAATTCTCATAAGCAAGGTTAGAGCCAAAACATGTATTTCCTGAAATTCTTTAACCATAATCCAAAATCTAGAAAATTTCGGCAGCACCTCCTCTAAATCTTTATACTTTTTCCGCATACATAAAAAAATTTTCGGCTCCAAGGCCTACTTATATCCACACAGAAGTTTCGGTCACATGACCTACTTATTCCCAAAAGAAGGAGATCTCCTAATATATACATATATCATGCCTACCTTGCATAACCATTGAAACATCCATAAACTCACATAATTCTAATAACATAAGCACCAAACTTACTTCACCAACCTTACAAGTACACAAGTCTAATTAAACTATTACAAAAGTTTCCATGTGATAATAACATATAGCACTCTCATCCAGGTGATGCTAACATAAAACATGGTTACATAACAAAATGATTACAGTAATTATTTATGAAACATGAAGTATTCGGCTCATAGTAATCCGTGCTACATTATGTTCTTACCCTTATCCAGACCTGAAAAAGGAAAACAATGAAAGAAATGAGCTCAACGGCTCAGCAAGTAATTTACATAAACACTTTATAAAGGACAACAACATAACTTATTTTCATAGCATGCATTGTGGAATTCACGGAAACCATAATTAAATGAAGCTACCATGGAATTCAAGTGAAAGTTAAGAGTCCTAGTTGTTGGTTTACATTGCTAATAGAAGTTCCTCCCCATATTGTACTAAGGCAAAATTTATACTTAAATCCCTCCTAAGAAAGTATCTAGCCAAGCATTCACTCTTGCACAAGCCTTGACTATCAATTATTGCCTTACAAACAATTATCAATAACATACTATAAATATATATAGTTACTTATTACGGCACAACCACAAATTTCCCTAATCATAGGGTACATTTTTCACCGTCTTCTTTCACCTACCGGCTCCCGCTCGGCCCCTTCCTCCTTGGAGTATAATAATGACTCCTTTATATATATCACAAAGATAATTACACATATAATGTTTAAGTGTGATTCCACACAAACCCCGTCTTCTACCACCTACCGGCTCCCGCTCGGCCCCTTCCTCCTATTATCACAACAAACATTCACAATCATCACTCACCGTCTTCCCCCCTCCTACCGGCTCCCGCCCGGCCCCTTCCTCCATTAAAGACATGCATGCACATTCAATTGTAACCACACGGATTTTTCAACAAGCAACCCACGCATATATTTTACATGACAAAGGTACACCATCGCATAGGCTACATAATCAATATGTCATGGCAAAATCACAAAATCAATATACTTCACATTTTATCACTACTAATCATGCTATTACAAATGTATCACTATCGTAGTAATACCAATTAATTATATGGAACTCCAAGGTACGCTAATTTGCAACTTAACATCTTGCATGCCTAGCTTGTAACATACTACCGCAATACTTTACATTCTAGTACTACTAGTACATGCCCATCATCACTATTCCCCTTTACTTACTTTATTTAACTTGGCTCAATTTGTCATGCACGTGTAACAAAAATGATTTATAGAATTACTTTATAAAAATACTTGTAGCACTATGTCCTTGTAACTAATCACACATAATGTTGCATGTAACCCAAATTCCCTTTTAATCACATAGAAAACTTGCATGCAACCTAAATTAGAGAATTAGCATAGGAGTGAGTATGTAAATTACTCACCAAGATTATGAGGATCTCCACTAGTAATTTCGGTCAATTCCCTCACTCAACCCTAGTAACACAACAAGGAAATTTTAGTTCATGAATTACCAACAATATGAGAGTATCAAATTGAGGGTTACCCTATTTTTACCCAATTTAACCTCTGTTTAATTTCTGAAAATAAAACAACAAGAAATAGGAATTAAATCTTAAGATTAGGGTTGATTATTACCTAAAAAAAAATATTCCAAACTGAATTTCCTCACTTCTTCTTGGTAGATCGGGCACCCCCCTCTCCCCTCCAGGTCGCGCGAGGCCTGGCGCCTCCCTCCCGCCGCGCCGCGCCGCCCTTCCGCGGCTCTGTGCGGCCGCGACGGCTCCGGCCGCTGCCGGCGCCCCCCGGCTTCGGCTGGGGGGTGTAGAGAGAGTGTGAGGGAAGGGAAAGTGTGTGTATAGAGAGAGAGATTTGAGAGAATGGAGAGAGTGTTAGGGTTTGATTTCGGGTGATTTGGGAACCCTAGAATTTTTACAGAGAAGGAAGAAGAGGGCTTTTTACAGAGAAGAGAGAATTCTCTTCTCAGATCTAACGTAAGGGAAATGTACTTATGCAATAAAGCCCCTCCAAACTCAGAATATGGCAAAATCCACCCCTTTAATTCATGCCACTTGGCTAAGGCTAGGATCAAATTGATCCTAGCCCTACACTTCATACTCTCATGCACACCTAACTCTCCACTCACAAGTGCCCTTAATCTATTCTAAATACTATATTTGGTATAGTTTGGGTATGAAATAAATTTGAAAATACCCCTAATATACATGGTATTGGAATGCTTGGTATATACACTCATATTTTTAATATGATGATCATTTTGACATAAGTACTTATACACATATATATATTTAATCTATGCCATAATATAAAATGACAATAGTAAAAAAAAATAAATAAATAAAATATTATTCTATGGTCATATTATTTGTTTTGGTATTAAGTTAGGAATGAGGAAATATATAAAAATAATATTTCCTTATATTCGATGCTTAATATCATGAGGAAATAATAATTAGCAATCTAATAATTAAAATTTAATATAGGTTGTTACATCCGTACTCATAGGATCGAGGTGTTATAATAGGCTTGCCACCTCCCACGCAGTATAGAGAAGTGGTCGGTTGCAGTTGATGCTTCACGTAAAGCGTGTCTGCCCCATGCAGAGAAGAGTTGGATCTCGATCGAGCATTTGGCCTTTCCATTGTTTCTGTTATGAAGAAAGTTGAGTTATGAGACTCTTTATTCGAGGGGGGATTGTTGGGATTTGGGTCGAACAAATAGTCCCACATTGACTAGACATGAAAATGGTTATAGGTATATAAGGATTTGGGTAACTCCACCTTGAATGCTAGTTTTTTTGGGATAGCGCGCCGAGTTCTTCACTTTTTCCACTCCCGATACTATTTTTACAATTTTCAATATATTTTTATCATTTTCAATACTACTTTCACCATTTTTAATGTTATTTTTACCATTCAATCTTCAAACTCTACAGACTCTTAATCCCCGTATTTGATCAAAAAATGATAAGTAACACCGAACGGAGAGAATACATGACAAATTCTCAAGATAGATGGAGGGTGTAGACAGGTTAGGCAAGAATACTTGTGGTACCTGCAAGGGCCAGTACACTCTCAAATAGACCACAAAAGATTGAATTCAAAGATACCATGCACAACAAATTAATAAATCATTGTTTTACTTCCTTACATATTTTTGTTAGATAAATTACAGAAAAACCCTATGTATATTAACCGAGTAGCACTAATACTTTCTGAAGTATGTTATTAGTAAGAACACCCCTTGATTAACAATTGAGGTTAAAAATTATTTTATATTTTCAATTTTACTCCTCTTTTTCTCTCTTTTGTAACTCTTTCCCTCTTTTTTCTTGAACCTCCCCTCCCCTTTCCTCTCCTTTCTCTTTCTCTCAATTATCAATACTTACTTTGTATATCTACCTACCTCTCTTCTCCCTTTTCGCTATGTTTTCCTATTTATTTTTATCGCTCTCCCTCTTTTTCTCGCTCCGACAATCGATAGTAAAATGCAACAGTAGTAATCACATCAGGTTGCAGCGGTAGTTACTTGGAGAGGATTTTGGATTTGAATTTAAACAAGGGTTGCATTTTGAAGAGAAAATGAGATTTAGGTTTGAGAGAAAACAAAGACTTTGAGTTTGGGGTTTGAATTTTGAATAAGAGAAAGAGGGGCATTAGTTATAAGTTTGGACCTATATTTTAAAGAGGGAAGAAAGAGTTTGATTCAGAGAAAGTTGTATTTTATTTGAAAGATGAGTTTTGATAAAAGAGATGGGGAGAAGTGAAAAAGAGAAAAGGGAGATGCGGAAGAGTGAGAAAGAGTAATGGGAGAGATGAGAGAAGAGGGAAAAGAAGAAAAGATGGTCTAAGTTTGATTTAAGATATGCTTTTTGAAAAAGTATGGAAGGGAGCAATGAAAAAAAGAGAAGAATATAAAGAGAAAGACATAAAAGATAAGGGCAAAATGGGGAGGAAAAATTAAAAGTCGTTAACTTATTGATTGTTCTTACTAATAATATAGTTCATACAATATTAGTGCTACTTCGTCAACAATACATAAAGTCTTTCTGTAATTTACCTTTTTTTTTTGTCATTTTTATTGAAACTTGGCTAAATAGTAAATTGAGTTGTACCTGGTTTCTTGGTTCAAGACCGTGATAGAACCTAAAGAGCTTTACAAATTCCCTTCTCCTATTAAACAATCAAAAATGTTTTTTTCTATTTTGAAATACGAAGTGGATTTTATCTAAAAACGAAAAAGATGAGTCCTTTTTTATCACAAGTTATGTGTCATATTAGCTCTTTTTGCTCTTTGACAATTTCATAGTTCTGAAAGAAATCTAATATATTATCACGACAAGTATTTGGCGGTGATCTACTCTCTTTTGTACACCTTTGCTTCACTTTC
This sequence comes from Agave tequilana, assembly GCA_038442645.1. Lineage (NCBI taxonomy): Eukaryota > Viridiplantae > Streptophyta > Magnoliopsida > Asparagales > Asparagaceae > Agave > Agave tequilana. Next base: position 127,185 of record JAVJIF010021405.1, read on the forward strand.
TACAACGAAGAGCGCACCGAAGGCGTTCTTATTTCTCAAGATAATATTATTTAACAAAATCGGCCTTAATCGGTAACATACACGTCTTGATTGTTTAATTTGCGTACTCTCTCTACTTCACGTCCTCTACGGGAACACCTACAGTGTTCCTATTTCTCAACTTGCTCTCCTCTCACAAAAAGATCATAGATATATAGGGTCTGTTTGGTTGTTGTAATTAGCCGTAATTCGTAAGTCGTAACTGGTAAATTTCTTTACAGTTATAAAAGAGTTATATGCATGTAAGTTTTACGGTGTTTGGTTGGTAATATAAAGTTGTCAGTAAGAAAGTGTATTGTGTTTTACAGTACTTGGTTGTCATAATGTGTAAGTCGTAAGTAGAAAAATTGATCACAAAATTAACTATTTGATGATTTAAAAAATTTTAATATTGCAAATAAATACTAAAAATGTTAAATATTAAAAAAAATTAATATTAATATAAAAAAATACAAATTTGCATTACCACAAAATTAGCTGTAAGAGAGTGATAATTGAGTTGCAAGTGAGTGGTAGTTGAGTTGCGTAAATTTTTTACAAATTACAGTCCAAACAAACGCTGTAGTTGTAATTGGATTATAAGTCGTTTATAAATTACGATTTTTTACAATTTTTACGTCCAAACAAACAGACTTTTAGTGTAGTCATCCAACAAGGCAAGAAACTCAGGCTAGCATTGGCAAAGCCTAGCACAGAATCATGCACATAGTGACTCTAGAGAGCAAATAAATTATACAATCTCTGTAGCGACAGCTGTGGGATCCAAACAATTGTCCTCTCCCCCACTCCCCAGATCTTTGGCCTCCATCCCGTCCCAGGGCAGATGCATACAATTTAAGGGCAAGCCGACGTGCATGGATGCATGCATGCCAGAAGCTCACAGTGAAGGCCCACCTCTACACTAACTGCATGTCCTTGAGGCAGTGATTTTTCTTTTTCTTTTTCTTTTTCTTTTTTTTGGACGTTTGCAGAGTTTGGGACATCTCAACCTCTCCGGCGCTCCTCAAGAGCCCATGATCAAGGCTGGCCACAATTTTGGATGGCAGTATGGCACTAAATCCTCTGCCCTTATCCCAACCTCAAGAGTCTCTTTGCTTTAAATTGATTGAGAGATGAGAATGCAGCATACAGTGCTGCCTTGCATGCAGCAAAGATGTATTAATTATTTAGGGGTGTTTATAAGCTTATGGCTTAAACTCAAACCCGCACGGAAATCCTCTCAGAAACTATAAGGATCATAGTGGTTGAAAATTTACGTGAACTCGATTGGATGGGTTTCATTATCATCAAAACTGGCCCTTTCCTCTGAACCTGGCAAAACTTTAGCCTGAACTTGTCAGAATTTGTTCTTTAATGCAGTATATATAAACTTTATTTTATATATGCTTATATGAAAATTTGTATATGTTATGTATATATATAATTTTTTGAAATCTGTCAAGGTATCCAGGACGCATAATGCAGACAACGAGTGTGACCCCTCTGATTAATTCCACGGGTCTCGTATCCCCACACCCTGGGAGTTTCCCCACTATGAAACGTGGTAAATCACGAGCCGAAATCGCGGGCGAAATATATCCACCAACCACCTTAAACCCAAACCACTTGGAGAGCAAACCCAATGACTCGCCATCATGCCACCTTGGAGACAATATATGTCATGTATATGTGTGCTAAATCCGTCAAAATATGCCCAAACCTCCCAACATTGGAGACCCGAACCGGCTCCATCGAACCCAATCTAAAATCCGACAAGCAGATTTCAAAGCACTCAAAAACCCGCCTGAAAATTCAAGTTCGGATTTGAAATATCTCTAAAACCGCTATTTAAACCCGCCCCGTTATCACTCCGAGATTAATTATGTGTATATTTTATTCTTTGAAGAGCCAGCCAAGCACCTTCCCCTCTCCTAATAAAATACGGCCGCAGCTAGCCTTCCCCTATCCAGAAGATACCTAGTATTATCGCCACACGTGTCCCTCGCAAGGTTGGCATCACACGTGCGTGGTGACAGATAGAGATGATACGTTCGCGTCACGCCTGTTACTGTCGTCACGTGTGGTCTGGGGATATATATAAATAGCTCCACCATTGGGCTCAATGATATAATTGTTCAATTATGTGTGGTCCTCCCTCACAAGTTAATTATCTAAATCTCTACGGCCCTCTGTTCTTGATAGAATCCCTAGCATTAATTGTGGATGTAGCCAGTAGGGGCCGAACGCATGCATTTCTGGCTGCGTGCTGTCGCAATTATTGTTTAGTTGGATTGTAGTTTTCAACTGTATATTTGAAGAACAATTTTCTTTTTTCCTTGAATTTCTATGTGCCGGCTAATTTTTATGTGCTTTCTAGTTCACTCATTTAGAGGTCAATTAAAGTTGGCAGTATTAACCAAAGACCTTCAAACTGGGGATTAATTGCAGCGTGCCTTCTTATAATTGGTAGTTTTGCTCTAGTTCATGGTCAGTGCATGCAAGCTAGCTTCAATATCATGGAGGCCATAATTTCCCTTTGTCTTGCGAATTCCAAATTCTTAAAAATACTTAATCAGCAAGCAAAGCGTCATAGCTTTCACACACTATCTTAGAATCTCGTGGCTATCCCTAAAGGGCCATAATATAGTATATAACTACAACGCAACAACAGTTCTTTTGTAAGTTTCACGCTTAATAAGACGAGAAAATATGACATAGGTTCATATAGAGAATGTATAGCAGTACACAAAGATACAAACTCAAGGGGATAAGAAGTAGTCATGCAACAAGATCTATACCGAGTATGAAGTTGGCGTTCACGTAGGGCCTGCTTGGTTAAGGGTGGAAGTGAGGAAGTGAGGAATTGAGGAAGTAGTAATAATTCCCTTTGGAACTTGGGAATTGGTTAGTAAGTTTTTCGGTGTTTGGATGTTGTTGGGAAGTATGGTTTGAAAAATATTTTGTC